>JBBPBX010015642.1:0-35263 GCA_038048925.1 Garcialebias charrua | reverse complement strand
TATATATATATATATATATACTATATATATATATATATATATATATATATATATATATATATATAATTATTTGTCTATGATGGACTGGAGACCTGTCCAGGTGTCCCCCGCCTCTCGCACAGTGATGGCTGGACATGGACACCAGTGACCCCCGTGACTCTTAAAGGAAGAAGTGGGTAAAGATGATGGATGGATGAATTATTTGTTCCTAGATTTTTCTTTTTCTTTTATTGTTTTAGAGAAGTCCAGGCAACTAAGCTAACCTAATACTGGTAATTTAAGTTACAGAATTTAATGCATTCCTGTATAATTTGTTCCTATTTTTGGTATAAATATCAAATGATGCAAAAATTTGATACAGTACAGAACCTTAAATTATTGTTTTAAATAAATGTTCTATTTGTTTACATTGTTGTTTATTCTTTTCAGCTCGTCAGTTACAAAACTGAAACTAAATTTATGACAATTTTAATAGAAAAATCGTTTCTGAATCAAAAATCGTTTCTGAATCGAAAAATCGATTTTAAATCGAATCATGGCACCAAAAATCGGAATCGAATCAATTCTCCAAACACAGAGATTTGCACCACTAATAATCTACCCACAGTGTAACGTCAGGGCAATGAGTGAACTCACCGACTGGGCCTGTGGAGTTTGTCTTGATCACACTGCAGAAATCTGTGACGGGCTGCTCCAGGAACCTGCCCCTCCAGTACAGTAAGTACCTGTTGGAAGAGCCCAGAGCGTGATACGACAGCGCACCAAGAGATATTTGAAACAAACTGTTTGCTTCACCACACTGAAACTGTTCAGACACGCAGCAGCAGACGCACTTTGGCAGGTCTGCGATGAGTTTCACATCAGCAATGACAAGCTTGTGCTCCGTCAACAGGTGCTTGAGGAGAAGGTCTTTCTGCAGCAGAGGGAAGGACTCGGAACAGAACAGACACACCAGCAGATCCAAACTGGAACACTGCAGACTGGGAGAGCTGGCACCACCATCTGAAGACTCTGGTAAACACAGAGGTTCCAGTATGCTGTCCTCACCTGCGGAAAACCAAGATCACATCAAAGAATAAATCAATCTGTAAGCTCAATCATCCAGGTGAATAAAACACAAAAAGTTCAATCATCTGGACAGATTGTTGTTGGAAGAAAAGCTTCGTCCTTCATCTGAAACATTTCATCAGTCAGTCTGAGACCTGCCAACAAACTCTGACACATAACTAGCACCTCAGTGACGTGGTTCAAGCCATCCTGCTGTGAAGTTCCTAGAAGCTGGCTTTACACATGCAGAATGGAGGACCATCCATCTAAAAAAATCAATCATCAGTGCACAACAATCAAATGTTATTATTATTTTTTTTTTCCATTTTGGCCAGCTTCTGGCTGGTTTGCTGAGCAGCAAGCAGCCATCAGATGTTTTGCATGATGATTGATTGTTTTGGACTGATGGTCCTCCATTCTGCATGTGTAAAGCCAGCTTCTAGAATTCCACAGCAGGATGGCTTGAACCGCGTCACTGAGGTGCTAGTTATATGCCAGAGTTTGTTGGCAGGTCTCAGACTGACTAAGTCTTTCGGATGAAAGACGTAATGTTTCTTCCATCTGTCCAGAACTAATTTAACTTTTTGGGTGACAGGATCACATAAATTACACCTAACCTAAATAAGTATATTAAAATACATGCAGACTAGCAAATGATTAATCTAAATTAATTTCTTACATTTACCGGTACTATAAGGGAAAAGGTCTAGTTAACAAAAACGACTCCTGCTTTGTCGATCTCTCACTGACAAATATTTACAGAAATGAATATGTTTTGGTAACAAGTAAAAAAAGATGCCCTATGAGATGATCACCTGCTGTGAAAGCCTGTATGAATGTCTCGCTCAATGGGACTCCTGTTTCGTGGAAATAAACTAAAAAAAGCTAAGTCTGGTCCTCTTGACATTCAAAAAACAAAACAAAACAAGAAAAATTGTAGAAACGTTTCGTCTTTTGTCCGAAAGACTTCCTCAGTCTGAGATGCTGTATTCAGCTCAGTCTTATAAATAGCACCCTCTCACAGTGGATCAACCAGTTGGCTGATGACAGCCGAAACCAGCTGCTCACATGATCAAGGAGGACCATCAGCCTAACAATGGATCGTTAGCACCCTGATGGTTGTTTGCTATTCACAGAGGGCTGAGTGATACTAGCAATAACAGCATTGTAATACCGGGTACCCACCAAACGCGTTTCAGGCAGCGGAAGCGGCCGGTTTACATTGAACGTCTATGTTGAGGGGCGGCAAGGCGTGACGCGGCGCGTTTTGAGCGTTTCAAGTGGCGCGGCAGCGCACAACAGTTCTTTTCCGCGCACGCGACGCGTCCAAAGCAGCCGACGCGTCGAGCAGCCCTTAGGCTGCTCGACGCGTCGCAGCAACCAATCGGGAGAGCCTCTGCTATGTGATGACGCAACAACGACGGGACTTTTTTTGGACTTTTTAAACTTACCCCAACGAGCCTCCATGAAGAAACCAGCCTCCGGTAAGAAACTTGGCATTTTTACAGTTGCCGCTGTCCGCTCGAGCGTACGATCACCCCAAACATAAAAAAAAAGTTTTAATCTCAACAAAGACTTTCGGAGCTGCAGTTCGGCTCGTAGAAAACCCACTCAAGTAGTAACGGGGCTCACGAACAGCTGATTTTATCTGCCCAGTGTACAGGAAACAAAACAAACCTGAGTTACCCGACCGGAAAAGGAGCCAGACGCTCCTCCCACTGCGCGTCATCAGACGCGTCTTCAGTGTGAACAGATTCTGGTGACAAGCGGCCAAAAGGGTGCGGCAAGAGCGTTTCTGACGCTCAAGACGCGTTTGGTGGGTACCCGGCATAAGAGGGGGACAGTTGAACCTGGAGGCCTCCACCTCTGTTTAATGATGGACGGTTTCTTTTCACAAAGATGGCCTCCTTTACTCCTCTCTCAAACCATCGTTCCTCTCTATCAAGGATGTGAACAGTGGTTTGGACATGTCCAGAGGAGAAACAGTCGTGGAGCAGAGGATGGAGGAGATGGGCCTGTGATCAGAAAGTCGCATGTTCAACTCCTGGTACAAACAACATCAAAATGTGGGTGGAAAAGGTGAAACACCCACACCTGCCTCCACCCTGGGCCCCTGAGCAAGGCCCTTCACCCCCACCTGCTCCTCAAACAGGTCTCTGTTGAAAATGAGTTCTCGTGGCTCAATGAGACTAACCTGAGTAAATACACATGAATGGTAGAAGGATGTTAGGAATGCAGCTGCTGGGGAAAGACAAAGACATGTGGATGCAGCTGGAGAGGACATGGAGGTAGCTGGGGTGAGGACAGGGGACACTGAGGACAGAGTGAGATGGACGAGGATGAGTCGCTGTGGAGACACTGAAGAGGGAACAGCTGAAAGAAGAAGAACATGTACACATGGAAGTTTTTGTGTTTGTCTCTTCGTGTCTCCTGATGGACCACCAGCTGCTGCTGCTCGGACCAGGACTAGATGAAGCTTCAGCTTCAGCTTCTGCTCTCTCACGGTTCTTTGAGTCTTCAGGATCTCCTCTTCCTCTACAACTGTACCGTCATGAGGCGTTAGCCGCGGGTTTACTTTGTGCTTTACGTAATGTTGAGTTTCCGCTCGTTTGTTATTTGTGGAAGAGCAGCTCCACAACAATCAGCAGCTCCACAACAATCAGCAGCTCCACAACAATCAGCAGCTCCACAACAATCAGCAGCTCTACAACAATCAGCAAATCTACAACAATCAGCAGCTCTACAACAATCAGCAGCCCCACAACAATCAGCAGCCCCAAAACAATCAGCAGCTCTACAACAATCAGCAGCTCCACAACAATCAGCACTCCACAACAATCAGCAGCTCCACAACAATCAGCAGCTCCACAACAATCAGCAGCTCTACAACAATCAGCAGCTCCACAACAATCAGCAGCTCCACAACAATCAGCAGCTCCACAACAATCAGCAGCTCCACAACAATCAGCAGCTCTACAACAATCAGCAGCTCCACAACAATCAGCAGCTCCACAACAATCAGCAGCTCAACAACAATCAGCAGCTCCACAACAATCAGCAGCTCCACAACAATCAGCAGCTCTACAACAATCAGCAGCTCCACAACAATCAGCAGCTCCACAACAATCAGCAGCTCCACAACAATCAGCAGCTCCACAACAATCAGCAGCTCCACAACAATCAGCAGCTCCACAACAATCAGCAGCTCCACAACAATCAGCAGCTCCACAACAATCAGCAGCTCCACAACAATCAGCAGCTCCACAACAATCAGCAGCTCCACAACAATCAGCAGCTCCACAACAATCAGCAGCTCCACAACAATCAGCAGCTCCACAACAATCAGCAGCTCCACAACAATCAGCAGCTCCACAACAATCAGCAGCTCCACAACAATCAGCAGCTCCACAACAATCAGCAGCTCCACAACAATCAGCAGCTCCACAACAATCAGCAGCTCCACAACAATCAGCAGCTCCACAACAATCAGCAGCTCCACAACAATCAGCAGCTCCACAACAATCAGCAGCTCCACAACAATCAGCAGCTCCACAACAATCAGCAGCTCCACAACAATCAGCAGCTCCACAACAATCAGCAGCTCCACAACAATCAGCAGCTCCACAACAATCAGCAGCTCCACAACAATCAGCAGCTCCACAACAATCAGCAGCTCTACAACAATCAGCAGCTCAACAACAATCAGCAGCTCCACAACAATCAGCAGCTCCACAACAATCAGCAGCTCCACAACAATCAGCAGCTCCACAACAATCAGCAGCTCTACGACAATCAGCAGCTCTACGACAATCAGCAGCTCTACAACAATCAGCAGCCCCACAACAATCAGCAGCCCCACAACAATAAGCAGCCCCACAACAATCAGCAGCTCTACAACAATAAGCAGCTCTACAACAATCGGCAGCCCCACAACAATCGGCAGCTCCACAACAATCAGCAGCTGCACAACAATCAGCAGCTCAACAACAATCAGCAGCTCCACAACAATCAGCAGCTCCACAACAATCAGCAGCTCAACAACAATCAGCAGCTCCACAACAATCAGCAGCTCCACAACAATCAGCAGCTCCACAACAATCAGCAGCTCCACAACAATCAGCAGCTCCACAACAATCAGCAGCTCCACAACAATCAGCAGCTCCACAACAATCAGCAGCTCCACAACAATCAGCAGCTCCACAACAATCAGCAGCTCTACAACAATCAGCAGCTCCACAACAATCAGCAGCTCCACAACAATCAGCAGCTCCACAACAATCAGCAGCTCCACAACAATCAGCAGCTCCACAACAATCAGCAGCTCCACAACAATCAGCAGCTCCACAACAATCAGCAGCTCCACAACAATCAGCAGCTCCACAACAATCAGCAGCTCCACAACAATCAGCAGCTCCACAACAATCAGCAGCTCCACAACAATCAGCAGCTCTACAACAATCAGCAGCTCTACAACAATCAGCAGCTCCACAACAATCAGCAGCTCCACAACAATCAGCAGCTCCACAACAATCAGCAGCTCCACAACAATCAGCAGCTCCACAACAATCAGCAGCTCCACAACAATCAGCAGCTCCACAACAATCAGCAGCTCCACAACAATCAGCAGCTCCACAACAATCAGCAGCTCCACAACAATCAGCAGCTCCACAACAATCAGCAGCTCCACAACAATCAGCAGCTCCACAACAATCAGCAGCTCCACAACAATCAGCAGCTCCACAACAATCAGCAGCTCTACAACAATCAGCAGCTCTACAACAATCAGCAGCTCCACAACAATCAGCAGCTCAACAACAATCAGCAGCTGCACAACAATCAGCAGCTCAACAACAATCAGCAGCTCTACAACAATCAGCAGCTCTACAACAATCAGCAGCTCCACAACAATCGGCAGCTGCACAACAATCGGCAGCTGCACAACAATCGGCAGCTGCACAACAATCGGCAGCTGCACAACAATCGGCAGCTCCACAACAATCGGCAGCTGCACAACAATCGGCAGCTCCACAACAATCGGCAGCTCTACAACAATCAGCAGCTCAACAACAATCAGCAGCTCAACAACAATCAGCAGCTCAACAACAATCAGCAGCTCAACAACAATCAGCAGCTCCACAACAATCAGCAGCTCCACAACAATCAGCAGCTCCACAACAATCAGCAGCTCCACAACAATCAGCAGCTCCACAACAATCAGCAGCTCCACAACAATCAGCAGCTCCACAACAATCAGCAGCTCCACAACAATCAGCAGCTCCACAACAATCAGCAGCTCCACAACAATCAGCAGCTCCACAACAATCAGCAGCTCCACAACAATCAGCAGCTCCACAACAATCAGCAGCTCCACAACAATCAGCAGCTCCACAACAATCAGCAGCTCCACAACAATCAGCAGCTCCACAACAATCAGCAGCTCCACAACAATCAGCAGCTCCACAACAATCAGCAGCTCCACAACAATCAGCAGCTCCACAACAATCAGCAGCTCCACAACAATCAGCAGCTCCACAACAATCAGCAGCTCCACAACAATCAGCAGCTCCACAACAATCAGCAGCTCTACAACAATCAGCAGCTCCACAACAATCAGCAGCTCCACAACAATCAGCAGCTCAACAACAATCAGCAGCTCAACAACAATCAGCAGCTCCACAACAATCAGCAGCTCCACAACAATCAGCAGCTCCACAACAATCAGCAGCTCCACAACAATCAGCAGCTCCACAACAATCAGCAGCTCCACAACAATCAGCAGCTCCACAACAATCAGCAGCTCCACAACAATCAGCAGCTCCACAACAATCAGCAGCTCCACAACAATCAGCAGCTCCACAACAATCAGCAGCTCCACAACAATCAGCAGCTCCACAACAATCAGCAGCTCCACAACAATCAGCAGCTCCACAACAATCAGCAGCTCCACAACAATCAGCAGCTCCACAACAATCAGCAGCTCCACAACAATCAGCAGCTCCACAACAATCAGCAGCTCCACAACAATCAGCAGCTCCACAACAATCAGCAGCTCCACAACAATCAGCAGCTCCACAACAATCAGCAGCTCCACAACAATCAGCAGCTCCACAACAATCAGCAGCTCCACAACAATCAGCAGCTCCACAACAATCAGCAGCTCCACAACAATCAGCAGCTCCACAACAATCAGCAGCTCCACAACAATCAGCAGCTCCACAACAATCAGCAGCTCCACAACAATCAGCAGCTCCACAACAATCAGCAGCTCCACAACAATCAGCAGCTCCACAACAATCAGCAGCTCCACAACAATCAGCAGCTCCACAACAATCAGCAGCTCCACAACAATCAGCAGCTCCACAACAATCAGCAGCTCCACAACAATCAGCAGCTCCACAACAATCAGCAGCTCCACAACAATCAGCAGCTCCACAACAATCAGCAGCTCCACAACAATCAGCAGCTCCACAACAATCAGCAGCTCCACAACAATCAGCAGCTCCACAACAATCAGCAGCTCCACAACAATCAGCAGCTCCACAACAATCAGCAGCTCCACAACAATCAGCAGCTCACAACAATCAGCAGCTCTACAACAATCAGCAGCTGCACAACAATCAGCAGCTCAACAACAATCAGCAGCTCAACAACAATCAGCAGCTCAACAACAATCAGCAGCTCCACAACAATCAGCAGCTCTACAACAATCAGCAGCTCCACAACAATCAGCAGCTCCACAACAATCAGCAGCTCTACAACAATCAGCAGCTCCGCAACAATCAGCAGCTCCACAACAATCAGCAGCTGCACAACAATCAGCAGCTCCACAACAATCAGCAGCTCCACAACAATCAGCAGCTCCACAACAATCAGCAGCTCCACAACAATCAGCAGCTCCACAACAATCAGCAGCTCTACAACAATCAGCAGCTCCACAACAATCAGCAGCTCCACAACAATCAGCAGCTCCACAACAATCAGCAGCTCCACAACAATCAGCAGCTCCACAACAATCAGCAGCTCCACAACAATCAGCAGCTCCACAACAATCAGCAGCTCCACAACAATCAGCAGCTCCACAACAATCAGCAGCTCCACAACAATCAGCAGCTCCACAACAATCAGCAGCTCCACAACAATCAGCAGCTCTACAACAATCAGCAGCTCCACAACAATCAGCAGCTCCACAACAATCAGCAGCTCCACAACAATCAGCAGCTCCACAACAATCAGCAGCTCCACAACAATCAGCAGCTCCACAACAATCAGCAGCTCCACAACAATCAGCAGCTCCACAACAATCAGCAGCTCCACAACAATCAGCAGCTCCACAACAATCAGCAGCTCCACAACAATCAGCAGCTCCACAACAATCAGCAGCTCCACAACAATCAGCAGCTCCACAACAATCAGCAGCTCCACAACAATCAGCAGCTCCACAACAATCAGCAGCTCCACAACAATCAGCAGCTCCACAACAATCAGCAGCTCCACAACAATCAGCAGCTCCACAACAATCAGCAGCTCCACAACAATCAGCAGCTCCACAACAATCAGCAGCTCCACAACAATCAGCAGCTCCACAACAATCAGCAGCTCCACAACAATCAGCAGCTCCACAACAATCAGCAGCTCCACAACAATCAGCAGCTCCACAACAATCAGCAGCTCCACAACAATCAGCAGCTCCACAACAATCAGCAGCTCCACAACAATCAGCAGCTCCACAACAATCAGCAGCTCCACAACAATCAGCAGCTCCACAACAATCAGCAGCTCCACAACAATCAGCAGCTCCACAACAATCAGCAGCTCCACAACAATCAGCAGCTCCACAACAATCAGCAGCTCCACAACAATCAGCAGCTTCGTTCGGTTCAGCTCGTCGTTACATGACACGGGTCTCACACTAAACCACTTGCTCAAAACACGCTTAAAACTTCTACTTCTTCTTCTTTGATTTTTATTGGCGGTTGGTAACCAACTTAAGGTGCATTTACCGCCACCTACCAAACTGGAGTGTGGTCTTCAGTGATGTCAGAGGGGACTTAAAGGGGACCACATTTAGATCTTTAAAATTTTTATGTTATGTCTGTGTGCTATCTTGACAATATTAATTCATTTTAATACACAAAATAATTCTTAGATAATTAATTATACCCTTTTTAATTCTGCCATTTTTAACTTTCGTTTTGAACGACCGGTTTCTTGAAGTCCACGCCCTTCAAAGATCTGTTTACGCCCTCTGTAACAGCCAGTATCTGTAATGTGTTGTTGTTTTAAAATTAGCTCTTTTTTTATTACTCATTTGACTTACTGTTAGTGTTAGCTTAAGATAACTTACCGAAACCCGTCTGAGCGCGCCGCAATTTGCTGCTCCTTTTAGCATTAGACCACCCGAATCCGATGCTAATGTTAGCTTGTTCCTCTTCCGGTGTTCGCCAGCTCCGCTCGTTGCACGCGGCGATTTTGGGAGTTATCGCTGTTCCAGTCAAGACACACACAAAGTTCACCAAGTGTCTCCCGTAAATTAATCCGTAAGGAGAAGGTCCTCGCTGCTGTGAGGCTGCTTCGAGGCAGCAGCGAGGCTGTACAGTTGAAGCTCCGCTCCATCGCGCCAGAAGAGGGTCCCGTTGCCGCGGGTCCCTACGCCGGGGGTCCGCTCGTTTAATTTTTGCCGGCTGCGCGTTGGGAGCGATCGCAAATACACTAAAAATTGAACTAAAACATAAAAATAACAATTATACTTTATTTATAAAGCCATTTAAAAAAAACACAGCTGCAACAAAGTGCTGTACACATGAAATTAAGAACATATAAACAAAAGATGAGATGAAATCATGAAAAACAACAGTCATGTGTTTAATACAGAAGTGGGTTGAGCCTAACCAGGGGTTGCTAGGTGAGGGGCTGGACTCAGGTTGTGGTGGTTGGCTGCGGTTTGTGACGTCACAAACCGCAGGAAGTGGGGAACGAAGTGTATTTATCAAAGATAAATAAATCTACTTAGAGTAAATAAACCACTGGGTGCATTTTTTTGGCCTTAGGACTGTTTTTTTATGAAGTAAATAGTATTTACTTCATAAAAAAACAGTATTTAAATACCCAAAGTTGAGCAAAAAAAAAACATTAAAAAGTGAATTTTGAATATGTGGTCCCCTTTAACACATCAAATGATGTGTATGATGTACATTTTCCCACCCTGACCCATTCTAATTACATGTATGAATATGCAGCAGCATACACATATCTACAAGCCCAAAACCAGAAAAGTTGGCACGTTGTGCAAATCGCAAATAAAAACAGAATACAATGACTTGCAAATCTTTTTCAACCCATATTCAACTGAATAGAATGCAAAGACAATATATTTAATGTTCGAACGGAGAAACTTTATTTTGTTTTGCAAATAACCATTAACTTAGAATTCAATGGCAGCAACACATTGCAAAAAAGTTGGCACAGGGACATATTTACCACTGTGTTACATCGCCTTTCCTTTTAACAACACTCAGTAAACGTTTGGGAACTGAGGAGACCAATTTTTGAAGCTTTTCAGGTGGAATTCTTCCCCATTCTTGCTTGATGTACAGCTTAAGTTGTTCAACAGTCCGGGGTCTCCGTTGTCGTATTTTACGTTTCATAATGCGCCACACATTTTCAATGGGGGACAGGTCTGGACTGCAGGCAGGCCAGGGGAGGACCCGCACTCTTTTGCTACGAAGCCACGCTGTTGTAACACGTGCAGAATGTGGCTTGGCATTGTCTTGCTGAAATAAGCTGGGGCGTCCATGAAAAAGACGTCGCTTGGATGGCAGCATATGTTGCTCCAAAACCTGTATGTACCTTTCAGCATTAATGGTGCCTTCACAGATGTGTAAGTTACCCATGCCTTGGGCACTAATGCACCCCCATACCATCACAGATGCTGGCTTTTGAACTTTGCGCCTATAACAGTCCTGATGGTTCTTTTCCTCTTTGGTCCGTAAGACACGACGTCCACAGTTTCCAAAGACAATTTGAAATGTGGACTCATCAGACCACAGAACACTTTTCCACTTTGCATCAGTCCATCTCAGATGAGCTCGGGCCCAGCAAAGCCGGCGGCGTTTCTGGATCTTGTTGATGAATGGCTTTTGCTTTGCATAGTAGAGCTTTAACTTGCACTTACAGATGTAGCGACGAACTGTAGTTACTGACAGTGGTTTTCTGAAGTATTCCTGAGCCCATGTGGTGATATCTTTTACACACTGATGTCGGTTTTTGATGCAGTACCGCCTGAGGGATCGAAGGTCACGGGCATTCAATGTTGGTTTTCGGCCTTGCCCCTTACGTGTAGTGATTTCTCCAGATTCTCTGAACCTTTTGATGATATTACGGACCGTAGATGGTGAAATTCCTAAATTCCTTGCAATAGCTCGTTGAGAAAAGTTGTTCTTGAACTGTTCGACAATTTGCCCACGCATTTGTTCACAGAGTGGTGACCCTCGCCCCATCCTTCTATGTGGATGACTGAGCATGTCAAGGAAGCTGCTTTTATACCCAATCATGGCACCCACCTGTTCCCAATTTGCATGTTCACCTGTGGGATATTCCAAATAAGTGTTTGATGAGCATTCCTCAAATTTCTCTGTCTTCTTTGTCACTTGTGCCAGCTTTTTTGAAACATGTTGCAGGCATCAAATTCCAAATGAGCTAATAATTGCAAAAAATAACAAAGTTTACCAGTTCGAACGTTAAGTATGTGGTCTTTGCAGTGTGTTCAATTGAATATAGGTTGAAAAAGATTTGCAAGTCATTGTATTCTGTTTTTATTTGCGATTTCCACAACGTGCCAACTTTTCTGGTTTTGGGCTTGTATATACTTAATTTTAAATATGAGTTATTAGTCTAGTGCTATTCAAAAACCTAAACAATTGAGTCTCAACATATCTTGATTCATTTCCCAACAGATTGAACAAGGACAGTTCTATATTCTTTTTGTTCAGTGATCATTTTAAAAGTTGTTGTTCCTCTGAATATTTCTCACACTGTAGCAGCACATGTTCTACTGTTTCTTTTTTATTACAATAATTACAATTCCCATCTTCATGCTTTCCTATTGTGTACAAAGAGCTGTTAAACCCAGAATGCCCCATTCTGAGCCTAGCCACAACTACTTGCTCCTTTCTCTCAAATATTTATTATTCCCCACATCCTTTTGAATTAGATATAACGGTCTTCCGTTATCATTATTATCCCATTGTTCCTGCCAGTTTTTAAAATTTTCTTTTTTATAATAGATTTTCCCTCACTTTTACTTTTAATGGAACATTTAATTGAAGCATTACTGATTTCAAAGCCTGTTTCCCAGAATATCTGCTTCCTCGTTACCTTCATGAGCAGGGATCCATATAAATCTGATACAATATTTTTTATTTAGTAGATGCATTAGTAATTGATGTATTTTAAATATCAAATCCAATCTGCATGATTTGCCAGATCTTAAACTTAACAATGCTGCTTGGCTATCTGATGCTATATTGTTTTTCTCCCTCAATGTTATTATCAAGCAACCATTTATATATGGCTGACAATTCAACCGTATAAACTGCTAAATGGTCAGTTGTCCTCCTCCATAAGACTTTATGGTGTGGGATATTCATTGCTGCTCCAGTTTTATCGGTTAGTGGATCTTTAGAACCATCTGTATAAATAACAATGTTATCTGTATACTGTACTTTTCAAAGTACTTATCAACTACCATCCACACTGGAGTCTTTGTCTTTTTAATAATTTCCCCCAGTTGTAAATCGACTTCTGGGTATACACGGTGGATTGAGTTGTCATACTATAACAGAAGTTATTTAAACCAAGATTTGTAGCTTTGTTCCCAACCCATCCAAAACTATTATAATTTGATTTATTATGTTCCCAACATTCCTGAAGCACTTTCTTACGCTTAAAACATGCACACACCTCTGTCTTCAGCGTCTCTGCAGGCAGCCATGTTGAGTGTCACGTGACACAACGTCCTGAAATGAGGCCTTCACGGTCTTCCGGTAAACATTTCACTGGTGGGTTCAGGTGCTGTGTATTTATTTAGTTGATTTCTCGGACTTCGACATATGTTCTGCCAGCAGATTGCACACAGAACGAGTTCCTGCAAAACCTGTAAGATTAAAAATACTTTTTGTTTTTGTTGTTATCCTGCAGCTGTGACATGAGGACAGAGTTCAATAACCCGTTTTTAATCTTTATTTAGAACTTCGAATAGAACAGAAAATACACTTTGAAAAACATTGAAGATATCATTATCAAAGAGAAAAAGAAAACAAACAATAAAAACAATAAATAAAATACAAAAAAAAATGCAAGTTACAAAGTTAAATTTTATTCATTACAGATATTTTTATTTTGTTTTTATGGCCTTTTTGTTATTTGAATCTGCAACTGAGTCCAGATACAGTTTTACATTGTTAGATATTTATGTAGACTGGTGGGGATCTTGATCTAATAGACGGGATCATAATGAAATTATGACCCACTTCTGACTGGATTAAACTGGACCAGCAGCTCTAAAAAGAGTCTCCCATGGATGTCTGCCAAGGAATAGAGTTTATTTTGCTTGCTACATCATGTAGGCTGTGATGCACTGTCCCATGTTTTTCCACATGCATCATGCCTGCACCCACCGGACCCCTGTCGGGCGGCTGAAGCGTCCGGTTTACATTCAAAGTCTATGTGGAGATGAGTCGAGGCACGGCGAACCGTGAAGTGGCGCGTTTTGAGTGATTGAAGCGGCGCGCCGGCACACAGCAGTTCCTTTCCACGCACGCGCGCGTCCAAAGCAACCTACGCGTCGAGCCGCCAACGTCATAAAATTCGATCTCTGGTGGCTCGACGCGTCCAGCAAACAGTCGGGAGAGCCTCTGCTATGTGATGACACAACGACAACGGGACTTTTTTTGGACTTTTTAAACTTACCCGATCGAGCTTCCATGAATTGGAACCAAACTCCGGTAAGAAACTTGGCATTTTAAACAGTTGCTCCTGTCCACTCCAGCGTTTGATCACCCCAAACATAAAAAAACGTTTTAATCTCACCAAAGACTGTCGGAGCTGCAGTAACACAACAACTGACCCGGAAAACGAGCTAGACCCCCTCCCCTCTGCCTCCCCCTAGTGCGCGTCATCAGACGCGTCCCAGTGGGTACCTGGCATCAGTGACAAGCGGCCAAAAGGGGGCGGCAGGAGCGTTCTGACAAGCTTGGTGGGGACCAGGCATCAGTCCACATAAGATCCATTGAGATCACACTTAGTCACGCCCCATACACGTGTAAGGAGGCGCTCCCCTTCTGCGAAGGGCGGGGCCTAGGACCAATTGGTATTGACACTGGACACCACTCTCTTCCAGATGCTGATCATACCAGAGCCAGTGCTGTAAAGTGTAACATTTTCCTGCCTTTACTTAAATACAATTTATAAAACTTAATTCAGGTTTCCTTGATTTATTTAGTACGAGTGCCACTTCTGAGGGCGACCCCAACAGGGGGAGGGGGACGTGTGGAGGCAGGTCTCTCGGGTCCTGGGACCCAAGAGGACAGCCTGGTTTAAGCCTCGGATATAGTCGCGCTTTGGTCCGCAAGCTGGAGCGCACGTGCTGCGCGCGCACTGTGCATGCGTTTATAGTGTGGCACGGCAGCGCTTGGCAAAGTGCTGTTCTTTTACTGACCAGCAGGTGGCAGTACCCTCTAAAACCTGTGCATATGTTGCAAGAAAGGGTGTAGAAGAAGAAATCTACCGTAGAAGAAGAACTGTTTGACGTCACACAACAAAAACAAATAGCTTTCTGCTCGCGTGCTGAACTGTTGTCTTTATTTGCGGTTTTAATGCATGGAGTCAGCGGAGGAGAAAGCGATCACGTGAGTTTTGGCGAAAAAACAAAAGAAAAGTCCGACTCCAGATCAGGAATGAAGGAGAATTTATTACATTTTATGTCACAAAACATTCCTCCATGCGTCGCGACGCCGTTTCCACGACCACAGCGGCGCAGACAGCTGCAGAATCTGGCGTGAAGGCTGTCGGTGAGGTCCCTACCCGACCTGTCAATCAATTCAGCGCGCGCGCTAGGCTTGCGGAGCTTCAAAATCTGGGAGGTGCACGACCACGCGCGAAACCAACGCGCTGGCCAAAGCGCGGGGGCGGGGACTTCGCAATTGCGTCACTTTGGCCGCGCGCCCTATGCGACGCGTCAACTATATCCGAGGCTTTATACTTCTGTCTTACGTCTTTTACCCCCCGTTGAGTGAGAATTTGAGTGATAAAAGGTTGCGCAACTTCTGGCTGCACTCCTGCTGTGATCCCCCGGTGACAGCCTTGAATGCAGCGTCTTGCAGTTCTGCTTGGGGGCCACGTACAAGACGGGCTGTCACCGGGGGATCACAGCAGGAGTGCAGCCAGAAGTTGCGCAATGTTTGTTCACTCAACGGGGGGTAAAAGACGTAAGACAGAAGTATAAACCAGGCTGAAGTCTCCAGGGGCCTGCACCCAGCTCCTTGACGTAACAGGTGGTGCCGTGACCCTTTCTCCCGACTTTGGAAGTGGCAGCTCGTTTCTTATTGTTTAATGATGACACAGCGGCAGGTGGCCGAGTCTGAGCAGACTTTTCTAGCCTGCTTTCAACATAAGGTGAGCAGAAAACCTGTAAACTCAAATTTCTGTGTCCCCTATAGGCTGGTCAGTTTCGGTCCAATGAACGCAGTTTTTAGTGAGTTAAAATGCAGTAGAATGTTACAGCATGATACAGTACGTGATTTCGTTAAGAGTATTTATCGGACGTAAAAGTTTACATACGCTGCGTTTTTTTTCTCGCCCGGACGCAGCTGGGAACGGACCGGAAACGTTAATCATCTAACCGGAAATGGTCCGTGAGCATTGTAGAAGAACGACAACGTAGCCTGACATGATCAACATCATCAGGTCAGGACTCTGTGGTCTACACTCATCTCCAGGCCAGTGGTCACTCTTTCAGGGATGAAGATGTTCACATCCTTGATAGAGAGGAACGATGGTTTGAGAGAGGAGTAAAGGAGGCCATCTTTGTGAAAAGAAACCGTCCATCATTAAACAGAGGTGGAGGCCTCCGGGTTCAACTGTCCCCCTCTTACAATGCTGTTATTGCTAGTATCACTCAGCCCTCTGTGAATAGCAAACAACCATCAGGGTGCTAATGATCCATCGTTAGGCTGATGGGCTTCCCTGATGTGAACAGCTGGTTTTGGCTGTCAGCAGCAAACTGGATGATCCACTGTGAGAAGGTGATATTTATGAGACTGAGAAAATACAGCACCTCAGACTGAAGAAGTCTTTCAGACGAAAGACAAAACTTTGTTTTGTTTTTTGAATGTCCAGAGGACCAGACTTAACTTTTTTAGATTTTTCTACCTGGATTATTGAGCATGCATCAGGATAAAACAATGGTTTGTTCGTTTTTATCATGTAACACTGTTCATTTTGCTGTCCTCAAATAAACTTGAATAAATGAAAAGATGTTAGGGTTGGCATTATTTAGGTTAGTCTCCATCCTAACCCCCTCCTTTTCTAATCGGTCCTACTTGAGCCTCCACATCACTTACATTCATCATCATCATCATCGTCGTCGTCGTCGTCGTCATCATCATCATCATCATCACTGCTGTCCAGTATAACAAGCCTACTTTTCACCTACAATTCTTTGGCCCAAAAATACTTATTTTTTTTCTGTCTGTTTTGTGGATAACATCAAGTTTATTCACGTATTGATAGATTTGTGTTTTTTTAGGCAAACAGTTTTTAGAACAAGAAAGTTCATGCTCAATAATCCAGGTACCAAATCCAATAATTCAGTCAGGTCATCTGGACAGTTTCTTTTTTATAGAAATGTTTCACCCTCCATCCGGAGGGTCTCATCAGTCAGAGGAGTTCCAGCAAACTGTTTCCCCACCAGGCAGTAAACACCTTAAGTGGATCAACCAGTTTGCCGGAGCCAAGTTTCTGGGGACCGTCCTGTCCCTTGTCGACTCCTCCCCAGGCAGCAGTGTTGCCAGATCTCGCAACAGAAACAAGCGGTCAGCTCCATGAAAACAAGCCAAAAAACAAGCCCAACTGGCAACCCACCCCATTGTGTAAAAAAAGGCCGATTTTAAACAGCATAAACATATTTATTATGGCATTTCATATAACCAGCAAAAAATTATACTTTGAAGAACGTATTCAGTCTAAAAAATAAAAATACTTTTGCATTTTTATACAGCTGGTTTCTTGTCAGGCTAACAAATTAAAAAATTAAATTAAAATTAAACTGCAAAGTCAACAAAAAACTTTCTTGAATCTCTATCCTGACGCTCAATGAAGCAGGTAGAAAAAAAAACAGCATACAGGTAGGAAAAAAACTTTAGATTTCTTAAAACTCTGTTTAAAACGGAACGCCAACCTGAACGTAACATCCGCCTTGACGTAACATACGTGGAAGGGGGGCGTGAAGGGACAAACTACCTACCATTCGCATTGTTTGGCAGAAAAACAAGCCCAAATAAGCGACCCAACGCCCGTGACAAACCCCCCCCCAAAAAAAGCCACAAGCGGCTCATCAAATTTATAAGCGACTCCAGGGGAAAAAATAAGCCCAATGTCGCTTGAAATAAGCGGACGTGGCAACTATGCCAGGCAGGCAGCCACAGTGGTTCAAGGCAAGAAAGTTCATGCTGTGGCTGCCTGCCTGGGAGGAGTCGACGAGGGACAGGGCGGCCCCCAGAAACCATCTTAGCTCCAGCAAACTGGTCGGTCCACTTAAGGTGTTTACTGCTTGGTGGGGAAACAGTTTGCTGGAACTCCTCTGACTGATGAGACCCTCCGGATGGAGGGTGAAACGTTTCTATAAAAAAGAAAGTGTCCAGATGACCCAACTGAGAATTATTGGAGTTTTTAGAAGTTTTTTTTTTTTTTTTTTACTTCAGATGCCTCTCATCAGCCCTGAAAATTTAAAACAAACCACAACAAATAAAAACAAAAACCACAAGAGCCAAAAGTGAAGCAGACAAGGTTTCACTCAGGTATAAACTGAATGGACATAAATTGTATCATTTTGACAAAGATAAATCAATTTAAAACAGGGAACATTTAAAATAGTTGTTTCAGTTTTGACACAGAAGATCTCACACGTGTAAAGGTTGTCAGTGAATATCTGTTTTGTTTTTAATAAATACATTGTTGTTTGTTTTGATCCTTTTTTATTTCCATTACTTCCAAACAGTCACATTAGTTCAGAACACGATGAATGAATGGACAAGTTCTGCTGGAATAATCAAACTTCCAGAACAAGATTTAATGACACAGCAGAGAAACCTTTAGCTGCTTCTTTTCATGAGCATCAAGTCAGTTCTGCTCAAAAAACGCCATCTTTGGTCTCTTCCACCTGCAAAAAAAAAGAAAAAAGAATGAAAATATTTAGACGATTCATGAAATATAACACGTTTTCCTTAGACACAACTTGAGTCTTTGTTTGTTAGTCAGCTTTATCTGGAGGGCCTTTTCCATCATTATACTTTAATAACATTGAATTCAAATTCAAACTCAGATTTTCCAAGATAAAAAAGGCTTTCAAATGAAAAAGAATAATTTACCTATCCAAATAGACATTTCTTAGATCTACTTACTGCCATTCATTGTATTTATCAATTCAATTCAAAAATACTTTATTAAGCCCAAAGGGAAATTAAATGTTGTAACTCTTCATCCTGGTTTCATTAAAGAGTTGTTCTACAAACCAGATTCCAAAAAAGTTGGGACACTAAACAAATTGTGAATAAAAACTGAATGCAATGATGTGGAGATGTCAAAAGTCTATATTTTTTTCATAATAGAACATAGATGACGGATCAAAAGTTTAATCTGAGTAAATGTAACATTTTAAGGAAAAATATTCATTCAAAATTTCAGTGACAACAAATCCCCAAAAAGTTGGGACAAGTAGCAATAAGTGGCTGGAAAAAGGAAACTGAGCATATAACAAACAGCTGGAAGACCAATCAACACTAATTAGGTCAATTGACAACATGATTGGGTATAAAAAGAGCTTCTCAGAGTGTCTGTAGCCGTGTTTCCATCTATTTTCATTTCGAATTTTGAGCTTATTTTTGAAATCTCGCAAAAATGTAAATACAAATTAATGCGAAGCAGAAGTGTTTCCATCAACTGGCTTGAATCGCATCTACCGGGCCACGCACAGCGTCATTACGTCAGACGTCAGCGTCATTACGTCAACTTTTCTTTTGTTTTTTTGCCAAAAGTCAAGTGATCGCTTGAAGCGGTTCGCTTCCTCCTCCGATGAGGAGGAATAAATGAATTTGTCAAGAGTGAACTAAACTCATGTCCAACGTGGCTGCGCCAGGTTCTAAATATTTCCTGGTGTACTGTGGGCTGCAGGACCAGCGCTCCCTGTTTTTATTTTATTCTTCAGAACTTTTTATTTACATATAAACACAAAATACCGCTGCGCCAGTGGTGGGCAGATGAACGCTAGATAGCGCTAAAGCGCTAATCCGCTTACAGTGGACCTAAACTTTTTGTCAGCGTTTTTGTGGATTGACTAACTTTTATAATTCATAAGCGGATTTGTGCTATTTTTATTTAAAATGCAGTACCGCTAATAACTAATTATCTATCAGTAAAAACCAATAAACTTATTTACAAGCTCTTATGCTGCTTGTTTTACCTTTTTCCCCACCGTAAACAGCAGAGAGGAGGGAGGGTGTGAGGGGGAGGGGGGCAGAGCGGAGAACAGACTCGGATCTACCATGTAGGTAAATGATGCCGTTGCCTGGGGATCCCATCAGCATGGGGCCCCGGCCCCGCCGCGCCCCGGCCAGTCACCTACATCCCTAACATTGATCCTGCTTGTTAATGTACATTTAACATAAAAATAATTATAGTTACGATGAAAACGATCATTAAATACGCAATAAAAAAACCGGTCGATTTCTTTATCCCCCTACTAAAAATGGACTATTCCATCTTGACATCTTCCGGGTCAGAGGTGAACTCAGGGGCTAATTCTGTGGCTAGCTGGCTGCGCTCGGTCTCTTCATAAATCCGCAGAGAACCCCGCTGTTTCAAGCCAAATTAACGCGGCCGGAGGATTTTATTGTGTGTTTTGTGTCGACCATTTGACGGTGAGTCGTTATTTTTATGTATTTTAGTTACTTTTCATTAAATCTGTTGACTACCTATAGACGCTGAACTCTGTGTCCAGCTGGTTGTTTTGGGTTACTAATGGATAAATCCGCAGAGAACCCCGCTGTTTCAAGCCAAATTAACGTGGCCGGAGGATTTTATTATGTGTTTTGTGTCGACCATTCGACGGCGAGTCGTTAGTTTTATGTATTTGGGTTACTTTTATGTATAAATGCGGTGGCGACACACCCGTGTATTTGAGATTTAAAAGTGGTTTTAGGGATTAAAAGTTCATTCTATTTTTTGTTAATTTCGTGGCCGAATAGAATATATGTACGTAAAGTATTAAATAAATCCTTTGATTTTTGTAATTTCATCCTTTTAGGATCATTTTTGTTACTTTTCAGTTGGCAGTGTAGTGCAAATTTTGCATAACGCTGCCGGCTATATATAAATCGGCTATATATATCCGGGAGGAGACCCAGAGGAAGACCCAGGATACGCTGGAGGGACTATGTTTCTCGGCTGGCCTGGGAACGCCTTGGGATTCCTCCAGAGGAGCTGCTCCAAGTGGCTGGGGAGAGGGAAGTCTGGGCCTCCCTACTTAGGCTGCTACCCCCGCGACCCGACCCCGGATAAGCGGAAGAAAATGGATGGATGGATGGATATATATATATATATATATATATATATATATATATATATATATATATATATATATATATATATATATATATATATATATATATATATATATATATATATATATATATATATATATATATATATATATATATATATATATATATATATATATATATATATATATAATATATATATATATATATATATATATATATATATATATATATATATATATATATATATATATATATATATATATATATATATATATATATATATATATATATATATATATATATATATATATATATATATATATATATATATATATATATATATATATATATATATATATATATATATATATATATATATATATATATATATATATATATATATATATATATATATATATATATATATATATATATATATATATATATATATATATATATATATATATATATATATATATATATATATATATATATATATATATATATATATATATATATATATATATATATATATATATATATATATATATATATATATATATATATATATATATATATATATATATATATATATATATATATATATATATATATATATATATATATATATATATATATATATATATATATATATATATATATATATATATATGGACCTCATGTGTCTTACAGAGACGTGGCACCAACCAAACGTGTTCAGTTCTCTGAATGAAGCTTGTCCCTCTGGATACAGTTATCTGCAGAGAGCCCGCAGCACTGGCCGCGGTGGTGGTCTGGCTGTAATTTATCGCAGTAATTTAAAATTGTCTCATCTGTCTTCTCAGGACTTTTCCTCTTTTGAATGTCTGGCTTTCAGCTTCAAAGCCCCACTCCTGATGAATGTTATATTAATTTATAGACCTCCCAAACCGCATGTTTCATTTAACTCAGAGATGCATGACCTTCTCACTTTTTTCTGCACCTCCCCTGTGAAGACTATTTTTCTTGGCGACTTGAATATCCACGTGGACAATTCTTCTTCACCTCTGGCAACAGATTTTAAGTCTCTTCTGGACTCTCTTAATCTCACTCAACATGTTGACGCCCCTACGCACAGCAGGGGGCATACTCTGGATTTGGTGATTACAGACACTGTACTCATCAATAACTTATCTGTATATGACCTGGGTGTCTCAGACCATAGGGTCATCTCCCTGGAAGTGCCTTCATCTTCGCCTGCTTCAAATCCAAAACGACCCATCCAGTTCCGTGACCTTAAAAACATTTCCCCTGATGTTCTGTCTGCTGATCTTCACACCCTGACCGCTGTCAATCATCCTTCTGCAGATGACTCTGTGGATTACTACAACCAATCTCTTCGGGAGCTCCTGGACCTACACGCCCCCTTAAAGACAAGACTGGTGTCTTTCTCGCGCTCAGCTCCTTGGTACACTGATGAGCTGCGCAAGATGAAGGCAACTGGCCGTGCTATTGAGAGACGTGTAAAATCATCTGGTCTGTCTGTGCATAAGCAGGCATATAAAGAACATCAAAAAGCATACGCCTATTCTCTTAAAGAAGCACGCTCCAAATATTATTCTAACATCATCAACACCTGCCCTGGAAACTCCAAACAGCTCTTCTCCACAATCACTCGTCTGCTTAATCCCATTAAGCAAACTCTTGAGGACTCTGCTCAAAAATGTGACCTGTTTCTTTCATCTTTTAAAACCAAAGTTGACACTATCAGATCTCAGCTCCACAACCTCCCCGTTCTCAGTGTGCCACCCACCCGTCTGCATTCTGGGACCCTAAACAGCTTTGACGAAGTTGTTCAGAGTGAGGTGGAGGCCATCATCAAGAAAATGAAGCCTTCATCCTGCGCCCTGGATCCTTTCCCCTCTTCTCTCATAAAAACCAATCATTCTGCAATAGGCCCACTTATCACTCAAATAATAAATCAGTCTCTACAATCTGGTCATGTTCCACTGCCTCTAAAAACCGCCATCATTAGGCCTCTTCTGAAAAAATCTAATTTGGATCCCGACATTTTTTCTAATTACCGCCCAATTTCACACCTCCCTTTTCTGTCTAAAGTGCTGGAAAAAGCTGTTGCTGCTCAGCTGCAGGACCACCTACAACAACACTCCCTGTATGAGAAGTTCCAGTCTGGATTTAGGGCAGCTCACAGTACAGAGACTGCATTGCTGAGGGTTACCAATGATGTCCTCTTGGCTGCTGACACTGGCTCTCCCTCCATCCTTGTCCTCCTTGACCTCACTGCAGCCTTCGACACTGTGGACCATAGTATCCTCCTCCACCGTCTTCATGTGGAGGTCGGTCTCTGCGACACAGTCCTGGACTGGTTCAAATCTTTCCTCTCCAATAGGCTGGAATGTGTTAGTCTTGGCAACGCCACGTCCCAGACAGTTTGTGTCTCCTGTGGTGTCCCTCAGGGGTCGGTTCTGGGGCCCCTGCTGTTTTCCCTTTACATGCTGCCTTTAGGTCAAATTATTAATCAGTTCAACATTTCTTTTCACTGTTATGCCGACGATACACAGCTTTACATCAGGACTGGAGCATCCTCATCTTCCACCTTGTCATCTCCATCTTCACTCACTGCCCTCTCTGCCTGCCTGGAGGCAATTAGGGCATGGATGAATCAGAACTTTCTTCAATTAAACTGCTCCAAGACTGAGGCCATACTGATTGGCACCCCTCACCAGGTACAAACATCTCCTATAACAAGACTTTCCTTTTCTGGACAAGACATCCCCCTCTCCACCTCTGTTACTAATCTTGGAATAAAAATGGACTCCAATCTTACATTTGAAAATCACATTAAGCATCTGTTTAAAACTTGCTTCTTCCATCTTCGAAACATCTCCAGACTTCGCCCATCCCTAACTTTTTCCGATGCTGAGAAGCTCGTCCATGCTTTTGTCTCCTCCAGGCTCGACTACTGCAACTCCCTGTTTATTGGAATCCCTGGCAAAAACCTTCAGAAACTTCAATATATTCAAAACAGTGCAGCAAGGATCTTGTTGAGAGTTCGTAAATTTGAACATATTACGCCAATTCTCCATAACCTTCATTGGCTTCCTGTCGCCTACAGAATTCAGTACAAAACTGCTCTCATTACACATCAATGCTTACACGGAACTTCACCAGATTATCTGAAGGATATTCTCATTCCATACTCATCCACCCGTTCGCTGCGGTCACAGAACAGCAATCTCCTTCACATTCCGAGAACCAAATTAAGGACCATGGGAGACCGGGCTTTCAGTGTGGCTGCCCCCCGCCTGTGGAACTCTCTTCCTGACTGTCTAAGAGCCCCACAGTCTGTGGTTGACTTTAAGAGCGACTTGAAGACCTTTCTTTTCGACCGAGCATACTCTACCTCCTCATGATTCTACTTTTGATCTTAGCTGATATTGTTATTGATTTTAAATGTTTTATTATTTGTTTTATTGTCTGTTTTATTGTCATTTAATTCTGTTGCTCCTTGTAGCACTTTGAGATTTTCATTAATGAAAAGTGCGTTATAAATTGAATTCATTATTATTATTATTATTATTATTATTATTAATATATATATATATATAATATTATATATATAAATATNTATATATATATCACATATATATATATATATATATATATATATATATATATATATATATATATATATATATATATATATATATATATATATATATACAGGTAGTCCCCGATTTACGAGCGCTCTGATCTGCGAGGTTCCAGACTTACGAGCTGCGAATTTTTGGAAAAAACGAAAAAAATACTGAGTTTTCATGTGTTTTTTCACTACAGTTAGTTAGTTAAGCATATAAACACACGTTTCCGATCATTTTTATGCACTCAAAAGTAGTTTTTAGATGAAAATAGAGTGTTTTTAGTCGCGCTAGCGAAAACCGTTCCAATTTACGAGCGGATTTCCGGCGCTAGCGAAAACCGTTTCAATTTACGAGCGGATTTCCGGATTTACGAGAGAAATGGCGGCCGTTCCAAATTACGAGATTTCCGGTTTACGAGCGCCTCGTTGTAACGGATCTCGCTCGTAAATCGGGGACTACCTGTATATATATATATATATACATACATATATATATATACATACATATATATATATATATATATATATATACATATATATATATATATACATAATATATATATATATATATATATATATATATATATATATATATATATATATATATATATATATATATATATATATATATATATATATATATATATATATATATATATATATATATATATATATATATATAAATATATATATATATATATATATATATATATATATATATATATATATATATATATATATATATATATATATATATATATATATATATATATATATATATATATATATATATATATATATATATATATATATATATATATATATATATATAATATATAAATATATAAATAGCGGATTAGATTAGCTTCCCCTAATTTTCATAAGACATTTGTGCTTTTGAAATTGTGGACCTAAAAAAATTAATAAGCGTTTTAGAAATTGTGGAACTAATTTTTTAATTAGCGTTGCCCACCACTGCGCTGCGCAGCCCGTGCCTTTTCTTTCACCACCCGACCTGTCAATCAACTCAGTAGGCGTGTCAGCAAATGACCAATCAGCGACCTCAATTTGTCCCGTAGGTAAACGCTCCGCCCTGCTTCTGCTCAAATGACGTCAAGTATTTGGAGCGAAAGCGCTGGAGCTTCACGCAGAGCTTTGCTGTAAACTGCCTGCGCGCAGCACGCGCGCGTCGAGTGGCATTCGGCCCAACGCAGAGCTCTGCCGGAGCCTTAAGAGCAGACTGTGAAAGTAAAGTTATAAATGCTGAGCTGACCCACACACACACCTATGTAAATTGAAGGCTGAGATAACACACACACATACCCGAGATAACACACACACATCCTATGTAAATTGACAATTAAGGTGTGAGGTGTGATTTGTCAATTTACATGTGTTACATACAGTAAGATGTGTGTGTGCCTTCTGTAAGCCCTGCTTTCACACGCTGAACTTTGAATGTGTCACATGTATGTGTTAGCTCAAGTATGTGTGCTTTCAATTTACATAGGTCGGTGCGTGTCACTTCAGCCTGTTTATAACTTCACTCACTCACAGCCTGCTCATTGAATTGATAAAGCTCCCCGGAATGGAAGCAAAACGTTTTCTGTTACAAATAAAGTCCAGTTGTTTCTGTATTGAACGCCTTTTTTGATTCTATCATGTCCTGGACGACTGAGAATCTTCACCAGCATACATAGGATGTGTGCGTGTTATCTCAGGTATGTGTGTGTGTGTTATCTCAGCCTTCAATTTACATAGGTATGTGTGTGTGGGTCAGCTCAGCATTTATAACTTTACTCTCACAGTCTGCTCTTAGAATTGAGAAAGCCCTTTGGATGAAGGACGAAACGTCTTGTTACAAATAAAGTCCAGTTGTTTCTGTATTGAACGCCTTTTTTTGGACTCCTCCTTTTCAACTCATTTGGGATTTGAGGCTACAGCTGAGGTATTTGAACTTTGACATGTTAATCATCTGATTCCGGTTGTAAAAAGCACCTTGTTGTCATGGTTATGCATCATAAATGTCCAAAAGTCAAAAAGTTTGAGTAAAAATCCTTCCAGCTGCACAGCATCTAATACCAAAGGAAACAATCATCGTCAAAAAAAGAAGCGATTAACATCCAGAAAAAAGAGGACTTAAAGTTTTCAAAAGCAATATCAGAATGAATGTACCAGAGCTACTGTAACACACAGCACCTTGAGCCATGCAGTTAAGAACATTATTAGGTACTCAATTTACACACTGCCTTAACCAAATCTTAAAAAAAGGGCGTCCGTGGCGTAGTGGTAATGGCAGTCGTCCCCCGATCGGAAGGTTGGCGGTTCGAATCCCGGTTCCCCACACCATGTGTCGTTGTGTCCTTGGGCAAGACACTTAACCCCGAGTTGCTCCCGGTAGGACTGGAAAGCACCTTGCATGGTAGTCTGCCGCTACCGGTGTATGAATGTGTGTAGCATTCAATGTGTGTAGCGCTTTGAGATTTTCACTAATGAAAAGTGCGTTATAAATTGAATTCATTATTATTATTATTATCATTAGGTTTTACAAAATCTCTCTATCACCACTATTTTTTTTTTTTTTTACCGACTTCCATTCTTGAATTTTAGTTACCATTTATTTAAATCAAATAGCATATTTCTTTTGTTTATGCCCTACTTTGGTGGATCCCTTGTTGTCTGTTTAGTGCTACAGAAATAAAACGGACATTGGACTTGTTACATTAGCACCTAGCACCAGGGTGTAGGAGTTAACCCTTACATTACGGGATTTAAGTTTAAAACTTGCATATGCTTTAAAATGCATTGTTTTATAAGAATAAAAGGATGATAGTATGATTAACCTGAGCAACAAAATGAGCATAACATGTTTCATTTGAAGCCATGTTGTTTTTGTACAAGTTGGAAGATGTTTTACCGGATGAAGTGCCCTCTTTTTGAGGAAGATGCCCTCTGACATTAAAGTCCTGCCAGCCTCCACAAACAGATCAGAGTCTTCCAGCTCATCGTGGCTTTTTTCCTTTAATTCTGTGTAACACATGACAAACCTGTAGGGGGAGAGTAAAAGTAAATATATTAATTCCTTCTCCTGAATTGTTTGTATAAACTTTATCTAGTTCAACCAAGACAGACTAACAGAAATGAACAGACGGTCTCTGCTGGCTGTTAACCAAGTACGAGTAAATACAATGCATGTTGAATAACAACACAAAAGAGGAGCAATACACAGTCCTCCTGACGATGAAAAAGAAGAACTCTGTGTCATTCTGCATTGTTTACATGTTAAAAGAGGAGGAGGAGACTATTGTTGTTTGCATCACATGTGGTACATGAAGTGGGATAAAATTTGTGTACACAGGGTCCAGTTACATCCAAAAATAACAAAAATATAAAGTATAAAAAAAGAAACAGTATACAAGGATTGAAGATATACACTAAACAGTAATAATAATATAATACTGCTTTTAGATTTGTCTGCTGCATTTGACACTGTTGACCACAGGGTTTTAATCTCTCGTCTTGAGCACTGTGTGGGCATCAGGGGTGTCGCCCTCAATTGGTTTCGGTCATATTTAACCAATAGGAGTTTCTGTGTAAAAATGGACAATTTTATATCTTCCACTGCTCCTCTTCCACACGGCGTACCCCAGGGCTCAATCCTTGGCCCTCTTTTATTTGCTCTTTACTTACTCCCCCTCGGTTCAAATTTTAGGAAACATGGCATATCTTTTCATTTCTATGCTGATGATTGCCAGATCTACCTTCCCCTGGCACAAAACAATACACTCCAGCAATTTACACACTGCCTTAATGATGTTAAGGCATGCTTTTCTCTAAACTTCCTTAGTCTTACGAGAACAAGACTGAAGTCATGATGTTTAGACCGAGTTGTTGTCCTTCTCCCAGCATAGACCTTGGCTCACTGTCATGTTATCTCAGGGACTCTGTCACCAATCTGGGGGTGAAGTTTGAGTCTGATTTTAAATTTGATAAACAGATCAGCAGTGTTGTTCAGAAAAGTTTTTATCAACTTTGCCAAATTGCAAAAGTGAAACCAATCCTAGCAAGACCTGACTTGGAGAAATTAATCCACGCTTTTATTACATCTCGTCTTGACTACTGTAATGCACTGTATGTAGGCATCAGCCAGACCTCTCTCGCCCGTCTGCAGCTTGTGCAGAATTCTGCTGCTCGCCTCTTAACTCAGGCCCGTAGGCGTGAGCATGTTACTCCCATCCTGGCATCCCTTCACTGGCTCCCTGTGCACTACAGAATTCATTTTAAACTTTTGCTGTTTGTTTTTAAATGCTTGAACAAAATAATTCAGCCTAGGACTCTGTTGTTTTATAACTGGAATTCTAAAAAAATAAAAAATAAAAATCACAGTCAACTATACCTTTGACATGTAGACACAAAGTTTGGTTTGGAGAGGTCAAGGGCCCGGGGACCTGTCCCATATTGCTCATAGAACCTCCTAGAAGACAACATTTTTACTTATTAGTAAAAGCAACAAAACAGTTTCAGTTCACTATTTTGTGGAGCTTCATTTCATACAAAAAACTTCAAGCAAAATGAGCTTGTTTTGCAGCCACAGCGCATAGTGGTCCAATTTGTCAAATAGCAGGAAATTCACACAACCACACATGTAATAAATCCTTTATGGACTGCAGCAGCCACACACTGTAGGGCTGGGCGATATGGACAAAAATTCATATCTCGATATTGTTGTGATATATCGCGATATACAATATATATCTTGATATAATTTTCTTTCCATAAAAGAATAACAAAAATATATTTCTGAGTCAAAGCTTTGTCCCAGTTGTCACACAGCAACATTTATTAACAAACAGCTGTAACTCTACAAAATAAATGTCTAAAAAATGAACTATTTACATACATTACTTTATTTTTTAGACATATATTTACACCTATTAAATAATAGTCCTCTTCAGCTGAGCAGCTGTGTCATTGCCTCTGATGTGTGTCCCATCAGTGTATGAATGTGATACTGATAAAGTACTGATTATTCTTTGTACAGTTCTAGTAGAGTGCTGTATGAATGGGTAAATAAATGAGAACACAGATTCTGTTTTAAAGAGCTTTGAGTGTCTTGATAAGATAGAAAGGTGCTTTCACTTTAGTCAGTGTGTTTGTGAACTGCAGTAAATGTGAGCCTCTGTGGTACAATATATTTGATATACTGTATCCGGTTTTATTGTGAAAGGGTCAGGGGGTTGTTTCCGGGTTCACGAAAGACGTTCTCTAAGTTGCTCTAAAGTGTCGCATTGAATCCTTGTGTAAAAACACGACAGCCTCCACTCAGAAACGTGAACAGAGAGGCGGAGACATTATTAAATCAGCAGTTTATCATATATCGCTAAAGACACGGTCAGTCTCAGCTGTGGAAGAAGACGGCTAAAGCGTTAGCCATCTTGTTAGCCGCTAAGGACCGTTTCTTTAGCGATATATGATAAACTGCTGATTTATTAATGTCTCCACCTCTCTCTGCAGTGCACGCACGACTAAATGAGCTCAGACCCGTGGTTTGTTTTAAGGAAGCAGCAGCTGTAAAAACACTTGGTTCTGCCGTTTCACGGTTCATGCTCCACTCCGCTGTTTAAATGGTGAAAGAGATTCGTAGTTCCGACCTTTCGTCTGGATTATTTTCAGCATCGTCTACAAAAATGTTTTTTCTCAGAAAGAACATTGTTTTTCCCCCTCAGCAGCTAGCGGCTCTTTTCATATCTGCCGTGTTCATTTGTGCTGAAAGTCTCCGCGGCTCCGCCCTCCTACAGGCAGGAAGGAGGGGCTGGTCTGTGTTCAGTGAAGGAGAAGGAGGGGGGCGAGTGGGAGCCCGCGCGACAGCAGGAGGATTCTCGATATAGACGATATAGCCATTTTAACCTAGCCTGGTTAAAACCAGACCCTTGTCCTTCACTTCGCTTTGTACTAGAGTCTGGGACTTGTTCCATAGACAAGGATTTCTCTGGTAGATTTTTGAAAGGACCAATCAGAGAACAGAAGGCGGAGTTTTGTTAGTTTAGCCTGGCGAGGTCCAGGCTATCAGATATACAGCTCAGAAACCACTCGGTGGATATTTTTTCTGCTACCAGTGTGTAATTATATGGCTCTAATTTACTGACTGTTGGCCTAGATTAAACATTTGAGATAAAATTCGATTTTTTATCATTTATTTTCGTAGCGCACCCGAGGCTGTTTGGAAAATGTCAAACCGAAACTATTTAAATCCAGCAGATTTGACCATTTCGTGAATTGATTTAGGAACTGTTAAGCTCAGGAACACTTCTGATATAACGTCAGCTAAGAAATATATTTTTTCTCAGCAAAGAAATAATAGTTTTTTACCTTGTTTTCATGAAAATTCCTTCGTGGCGGCAGCCATTTTAACTGACGACGTCAGTCGACGTCGTTCAAAACTCCGCCTTCTGTTCTCTGATTGCTCAGGAACACTTCTGATATAACGTCAGCTAAGAAATATATTTTTCTCAGCAAAGAAATAATAGTTTTTTACCTTGTTTTCATGAAAATTCCTTCGTGGCGGCAGCCATTTTAACTGACGACGTCAGTCGACGTCGTTCAAAACTCCGCCTTCTGCTCTCAAAAATCTACCGGAGAAATCGTTGTCTATGAAAGAAGTCCCAGACCCAGTACAAAGCGAAGTGAAGGACAAGGGTCTGGTTTTAACCAGGCTAATTTTAACCATCAAACATTTAAAATATCGTGATACATCGAGTATATTCGATATATCGCCCACCTCTAACACACTGTGTTCATGTTCAAATGTATTGGTTTGCTTTGTGGGACTGCCTAGCATTATTTTCAGGCCGTCTATGGCTCTGCAGCTTTGTTCCATTCTGAAGCAAAAACCCATCTTACTTTCCTCCAAAGGAAACATGACTGTGACTGCCACATTGGCTGTGTCTCAATTCAGGGGCTGCATCCTCATGAGGACCCAGCCGAGCTGGGCCGAGTAGGCCACGCACTCACAAGACCGGGTGGGCTGAGCGAAACTGCTGAAATGGGACGGTCTAGCCTTCAGGTTTGCCGACCTTGAAGTGGGTGGGGCGTTCTCTTGAAGTGGGTGGGAAGTTCTTGTGTGCCGCTTTGTGTGTGTGGAAAGAGAAGGGACGCCGCTAAAATATATTAGTTAGCTGAATACATGTATATAGTCAGAGAGAGAGTCAGAGAGTCTTTATTGTCATTTGCACCGCATGTGGTACATGTGATGAAAACGAGATTATGTACACGAGGTCCCAGTTACATCCAACAACAAATGAAAGAGAAAAACAGTAATAACATCTAGAATTAACTAAGAAAAACATCAACTAGTAATACACTAAGCCTAATATAGTGGGAATAAACAGCAGCACGAACATGAGTTTGTATGAGCAGATGGTCACAGATGAACACAGCAACAAGAAAACAGATCAGCATCAGTATGATGTGATATTTTGCAGTGTTTATTTTTTATTTTATTTTTATTTATTCATGAGTCTAACAGCCTCAGGGTAGAAGCTGTTCCTCAGTCTAGTGGTTCTACACTTGATGCTCCTCAACCTCCGTCCTGAGGGGAGTGGGGCAAAGAGTGAGTGTGCTGGATGAGTGAGGTCTTTCATGATGCAGGTGGCTCTTTTCCTGCATCTGGAGGTATAAATGTCTGTGATTGTGGGGAGACTGACTCCAACAGACTTCTGTGCAGCCTTCACCACTCTCTGCAGAGCTTTCCTCTCTTCAACTGTGCAGCCTCCATGCCACACGTTGATGCTGGAGCACAGGATGCTCTCCACTGCACACCTGTAGAAGGAGGTGAGGACTGGGCTGCTCAGACCAGCTCGTCTCAGCCGTCTGAGGAAGTAGAGTCTCTGATGACCTTTCTTGATCAGGCTGGTGGTGTTGTTGCTCCAGCTGAGGTTATCATTCATGTGTACACCCAAGTATTTGTAGCTGGAGACCACTTCCACTGCAGACCCACCTATTTTCAGTGGGGCATGGGTGTGTTTGTTCCTTCTGAAGTCCACAATCATCTCCTTTGTCTTCTTCACATTCATGTGAAGATTATTCTCTTTGCACCAGCTCTCCAGGTGTTCCACCTCCTGTCTGTAGCTGGACTCATCATTGTTTGTGATGCATCCCACCACCGCTGTATCATCTGCAAACTTAACAATATGACAGCCTGGAAGTGTGGCTGTACAATCATATGTGAGCAGAGTGAACAGAAGGGGGCTCAGCACACATCCCTGAGGAGAGCCAGTGCTGAGGGTTATGGTGGAGGAGGAGAAGTTGTGGATCTTCACGGACTGTGGTCTGTCTGTTAAGAAGTCTAGTACCCAGTTACAAATAGAGGGGCTTAGTCCAAGTGTAGATAGTTTGTCTATCAGAGTTTGGGGGATCATGGTGTTGAAGGCAGATGTGAAGTCCACAAAGAGCAGACGCACGTATGAGTCCTTCTGATCCAGGTGGGTGAGAGCAGTGTGGACCACGGAAGAAATGGCGTCCTCTGTTGATCGGTTCTCACGGTATGCGTATTGATGAGGGTCCTCATTGATGTTGACGGTTGCCTTGATGTGGGACATGACCAGTTTCTCAAAACATTTAGCGACTATCGGGGTGAGGGCCACCGGTCTATAGTCATTCAGACCAGTCACTGTGGAGCTCTTTGGGACTGGGATGATGGTCGCGGTCTTCAGGCAGGTGGGAACTGACTCCAGTGCAAGTGAGGTGGTGAAGATGTCAGCCAGCACCTCACAGAGCTGGTCCGCACATTCCTTCAGAACTTTCCCTGGGATGTTGTCCGGTCCGGTTGCTTTATGAGGATTAATCTTTCTGAGACTGCCTCTCACTTCTGCTGCGGACACCCTGAGATGCTCTTCATCTGGTGATGAGGTGAGTCTGGTGCTAGCTGGTCTGTTTGGATCATCAAAACGTGCATAAAACTTATTGAGGGCATCAGGCAGAGATGGGTCCCTGGGGCATTGTTTGTTTTTGCCTTTGTAATCTGTTATGCATTTAATACCCTTCCACATGCTCCGTGGGTCTTGTGAGGTGAACTGTCCCTCGATCCTCTGTGCATACGTGGCCTTGGCCTTCTTAATGCCATCCTTCAGTTCATTCCTGCTCTTTCTCAGCTCCACTTTATCTCCTGACTTGAATGCAGTGTCTCTGGCTGCTAGCAAGGCGTGAACTTCTTTATTTAACCAGGGTTTCCGGTTCGGGTAGGATTTCACATATTTTTTTATGGATACATTTTCAGAGCATGTACTGATGTAACCCAGGACTGAGGAAGCGTACAGTTCCATGTCCACTGAACTTCCATCAGTGGCTGCTTCTCTGAAAACAGACCAGTTTGTCCTCTCAAAACAGTCTCTCAACATGGGGGAACTATCTTGAGGCCAGATTGTTATTTCTCTTTGTTCCGGCTTTGAGCGCCTGAGTGGGGGGAGTTCTCTTGGGGCCAGAATCAGAGAGTCGTGGTCGGAAGCTCCGAGCGCTGGGCGTGTCTTCGCCGTGTATGCCCCCTTTACATTTGTGAAGACTTGGTCGAGCGTTTTATCTCCTCTCGTAGCTGTGAAGACGTTCTTATTGAAGGCTGGGAGGGAGACTTGAAGATCAACGTGATTGACGTCCCCGCAAACAATGAAAAGCCCCTCAGGATATTTACACTGCAGCGAGGTGAGTAAGTCATGAATTTCTCCCTGGGCGTCATTAGCATTAGCATCAGGGGCTATGTAAATAACGCTGATTAAGATCACTGAATAGTCACGTGGCATGTAGTGCGGCCTACATCTTATTGTGATCAACTCCACGGCAGCTGAACAAGCTCTTTTTATCACAGCACAGTTCGTGCACCAATCTTTGTGTACGTAAATACAAACACCGCCGCCTCGCGTTTTCCCCGTAGTCTCGGTGCACCGGTCTGTTCTGAAGAAGAGCCGGTCGTCCAGCTCGTAAACAGAGTCTGGAGTCTCCTCAGAAATCCACGTTTCCGTAAAACAAAGCACGGAGCATCTTCTCATCTCCTCCGACGTGGTCACCCTCAAACGAAGTAGATCCATCTTGTTGTCGAGCGAACGCACGTTAGACAGAAAAAGAGCCGGCATCGGGGGTTTACCGGTTTTAGCGTCTGCCCGCAGTCTCGTCATAATTCCTGCACGGCAACCCCTCTTCTTTCCACGAGAGCACCGCTTCCTTTTCTTTCCCCTGGGGCGCATCTGCTTCCAGAAGGACGTTTTTAGCAGCTCCAATCTTCCGAGTTCTGATTTGAGTTCGTTGCTGATTTCAGCTGTGCCCTGTGGTAAATCCGCTCCGATTCTTAACAGATCAGTTCGGCTGTAATTCACCCGCAAAAAACGCGCAGAGTCAGGTACAAAAACACTATTAAAATTACTAAAAGCTAGAGATGATCCGGGAACTCGTGAAGCTGCGGCTGCACTGAGCGCGGCCATCTTGGCATTATTACACTATATATATTAGTGTTTCTGAGTTTACTGTTTGTTAAGAACTGATTACAAATCAGCTTATAAGGGGCGATCTGTTAAAACCCAGAGTGGACCTCCAAAACGCAAGTTGTCCATTAGCTCAGTCGGTAAATCAACTTGCGATTGGTGCAGAGATGCTTTTCTCGAAGCTGGTTCAAATCTCACTCGGTACGGTTAAAACTTATTTTACGTTTGTCTTTTATTGGATAAAAAAATGAGGACTGAGATTAAAAGGAAGGAGTTTG
>JBBPBX010015641.1:16128-49170 GCA_038048925.1 Garcialebias charrua | reverse complement strand
CATTAAGCAAAATGGTTTGAAATCTACTGATTATTTTATTGAAAAATGTTATTAAAATACGTTCATTTAAATAGAGCCGAGTTGAGATGCAGGAGCCTAAGTGCTGAAAGTCTTATCACAGTCACTCTATTGACTTCTCATCCCAAATCATGGATCAAAGTGGTTTCCATCTGCTACTACAAGGCTCATCCCATGCGCTCCGCCAGTCAAGGATTTCTCAAACGTTATCTTCTTTTCATCCTCAACTGAAGCCTTATTTTCTCTGAAGATTGCACAAAGCAGAACCCAATCGTCTAAAAAACAAACAAGGTATGCAACAAGATAAAAGGGCAAATTATGTTTCCAAGTTTCTCGCATTCATGCTCATCATTATCTTCCCATTAGATCAATTATTTATGCCAGTTACACAAGCTTTGACTATATAATGTGGTGACAGAGGCCTAATGAAGTCAGTCATTGTTGATGATGAAGATGAAATCATTTCTGTGATGCACATCTAAGTTTCTCGTCATTAGAAGTAACTGGAGAAACTTTCAACAGACTATCCTTGAATTTATCTCAGCTGTGAACTTCTTCCTACTTTTGTTCTAATTTTTTAAGTGAAAGTCTGTAAAGTTAATTTAAGTTTTACTAGACTACGTAAAAAAGTACCGTACTTTTCACTGTATAAGTTGCACCTTTTTGCATAAATTTGCATGCCCTGCGACTTACATAGCAAAGGGTCTTATTTATGTTTTTTTTCTTCCATATTTATAACCAAATTTTTGGCAGAGATCTTACGATTTTTTTACTTTTTTTTATTGTTTTATAAGTCTTTATTCATTTCATAACAAAATTAAAATACATAACACAACAATTAACATATCTTTAACTACAAAACATAGTATATTTAAAATGAAAGGCAACAGATGAAGAAATAAATCTTATAATATCTGCTCCTTTGTCAACCAATAAACCATTCAAACAAACATATTCAAAAAATTGTCAAAACAAGTAAATAACTCAAGCGATATTTCAAATATCAACACTTTTCATGAAATACATTCATATGTATATATATTTTTTAGCATATGGACTTTTACCAGTTTCTTAAATATTGCGATTGATTTAGCTTCCTTAACAGCTAACTCCAAATCGTTCCACAGTCTAACACCTTGAATTATGGTAGATCTTCCCTTCAAACTGGTTCTGAATTGCGGTTTAAGAAAAACATATTTCCCCTTAAGATTATAATTACTGGATCTTTTCACATACTGTAGTTATTTTGTATAATTATTTTGTATAATTATTTTGGATATTAGAAGGCAATGCATTATGATGCGCTCTAATCAGAATGATTTCATTCATTCTGACATGGAAAATATTGAACACTACCATTTTCAGCCGCTAGAGGGCACTCCAGTAATATGGCAAGCCAAGTGTCTCATGAATAGGTAAATGTGGCTATTAATAAGACAGTTGGCTTGCCATATAGCCACCGTTATCTCGCTCCAGAACTCCTGGAGCAAACATCAATTATTATTATTTTTTTATTCATAAAATTTGTTCATTTTAAAAATACAATACAAAACAATCCCATAAACGATAACATACTAAATATAAAAAAATGAAAGGAAGCAGAAGGAAAAAAAATTCTTATTATATCTGCCGTTTTTTTCAAACAATTACTGTAGTTCTATCTATCTATCTTCGTTTATCGTCCGTTTTCCCGATTCCGGGGTGGGACGTTGCTTCTTTGTCGCCAAGTTTTTAACGCTAGATTAGGCGGTCAGTTGCATCCAGTTCATTGAGGTTCAACGCTTTCAGATCTTGTTGAATCGTTTGCACCCAGGTCTTTTTCGGACGGCTTTTGGGATGGGTACTTCAAGGTTTGCAATAGCAAGTATAGCACTGTTTTCACTTCGTTTAACATGACCGAACCACCGCAAACGGTGTCGCCGGCATGCATCCTTAATCGCATATAAGCCAGCTCAACGCAGGATTTTGGTCGATTTTTCAAACAATTAGTTCAATCAAAAATAATCTTCAGTAACAGAACAAAATTAACAACTTTTTCTAATTTTTTAACTCTAATACAATATTACGCTACTTCATATATAGTTTTTTAACAAAATCAGCTGCATTTCGCCGCGCCGCCCAAGTGAAATGCAGCTGATTTGACCATTAAAGTGTATTTATTAAGGAAAAGTTAAACCAAGACACACCTTTACTATGAAGTCGAGCAAATGAATAATTGTTTTTAGGTGTTGATCTTTTATAATTCTTGCAGGGGCGGCCGTGGTGTAGTGGTAATGGCAGTCGACCCCTGATCGGAAGGTTGGAGGTTCGAATCCCGCATCCGCCCACCATGTGTCGTTGTGTCCCTGGGCAAGACACTTAACCCCGAGTTGCTCCCGGTAGGTCTGGATGGCGCCTTGCAAGGCAGGCTACCACTACCGGTGTATGAATGTCTGAATGAATGGGTGGATGGCTGGTATTGTAAAGCGCTTCGGGGCTCCTCACAGGGGGCTGGAAAGCGCTATATAAATAAGCTCCATTTACCATTTACCATTTGTTAAAGTCCTCCCATGCACACTCCTGCGGCCGCCATTTGGCAGACAATCGATTTTTCACAACACTGGCCCACTTTCCGGGTGGTCAGCGGTGATGCATAATAGATGTGACTTATATGGCAAAGTGACGTATTTTTGTTTTTTCAACTTTATTAGTTTGGACAGATGCAACTTATATGGTGGTGCAATATGTACGGCAGAAAGTATGGTAATTTAAATGAAAAGAAGCGACAATGCAAATTTACTGAACTTACGTAAAAATCATAAACATGCAATTCCGATTCTCCTTTGTTATGAAACAATATGACTTAAAACAGACAAAACTTACAACTGCCCGTTTGAGAATTAAATCGCAACATCTTAATAAGTCTTACACTTTTATTGATGTCTCAAAAATCTACATTTTATTAATCTCAAACAGAAAAATAAACTAAAGTTTTAAAAAAAAACTATGTAATGTCCCTCAGTCATTTCTTTAAATCCAAAGATGCAGGTCTTTTCTTTATTGATGAGCACTGTATGTTGAGGGCTGCAGCTTCTGGGCAGAAGGAGCTAATGACAGGATGTGGCCACAAGAACTAAAGAAAAACAAACAGGGCTCAATTCAAATTGCTGTTACAGCAGTTTTCTTTTCAATGGGGTTTAAGGGGAATGTGTATGTGCCAATACGTGTCTTATACACTACTGTGAAACTCACACTGTGTTGATTTTTATATAATGTATTACTGAGAATTCTGATTGTAAGTTTGTTTTCCTGGTACAAATAATAATTAAAAAAATAACAATGAAAAAAGTGATGAAAAGCGATGTTTGTTTTGTGATTTTTTCAGTTCAGATATATTGCTTCTTTGATACACTGAAGGCATTTTTACAGACGGCAAAAAACACAAATAACTACATTCAAAAGGCTGCATTTGCATTTAGGGACAAATAGTTCCTCAAAGACCCAACATCAGGAAGTGTATTAGAAAATATTGTTTGCTGTGACCACAAATGGATTAAGAACCTTACATTTGTTCAGTTTTTCCCTTTATTTGGGTCAAACAGTGACTGAATAAAATCATTGTGAAGAGACAGCTATTGTTTTGCTAAATAACTACAAGCATGTGCAGTTGGGTACAGTATTATCACGAACTGGAGGTGGATATTTTTACTATGCTGTTCAAACTGAGGGATCTTCCATCCACCCAAATATCACTGGGAGGGACTCACAAAGTTTATGAAAGTCCTACACAACTAATCTGGTCCTTTATAAATAAGGTCGGCTCAGAAAATCTACAGCTTTCATTTTTCATCCAGAGAATAAAGCTGTTTCTCAGTCTAACATATTGAATTCATATCACCAAAATATCAATGCAGGCCATCAATATATCAAAGGTTGTTTTAAAGACATTCACCCTTAATATTGAGAGAAATATCCATCCACAAAGCTCTTAAAATGCTTTACGTCTCAGTATACATGAGCATGAAGTATAGCAGATCCTCTCCTGATGGTTCCACAAGTTCTGATGTCTCAAAGCACCTAGACAGACAGGTACAATGAAAACTAAGACTAGTGTTGTCATCTACAGTTGCTGAGTTGGCCAGTTCATACCACATGTAGACAGTGTCACCCACCTGCCCTTGGTGCAGGACAGTACTCGTAATTCTCCACATCACAGGGGAAAGAAAATGGCATGCAAACAGCCTCTGAATGCCAATGCTGATTTGATTTGTGCAAGCATGCCAAGAAAAAAACAAGAAACCATACATTTTAATGTCCAGTGGCAGCGCTGAATGTTAGCGGCACCCCAGAGAGTTATTTTAAGACAACAATATATATTCAGTGGAAGATTAGCTCTGATGAGGAGAGGCATAGGACAAATGTAGTGGACAATGTTTGTATTTTAAATACTTCTATGACTGCAACATCCAAATGACTTCTTTGTCTTTACAATAAAATAAAAATAAAAAAATCAGATTAAACAAATGGCAGAAGCTGAATTGTCCCAGAATTCAACTGATGTTTTAGGCTAATGGATGGATGCATAGATAGATAGATGCATAGATAGATAGATGCATAGATTGCTAGATGCATAGATTGCTAGATGCATAGATTGCTAGATGCATAGATTGCTAGATTGCTAGATTGCTAGATTGCTAGATAGATAGATAGATAGATAGATAGATAGATAGATAGATAGATACATACATACATACATACATACATACATACATACATACATACATACATACATACATACATACATACATACATACATACATACATACATACATACATACATACATACATACATACATACATACATACATACATACATACATACATACATACATACATACATACATACATACATACATACATACATACATACATACATACATACATACATACATACATACATACATACATACATACATACATACATACATACATACATACATACATACATACATACATACATACAATACATACATACATACATACTAGGGATGCACCGATCCACATTTCTCACTTCCGATCCGATACATAACAACTGAGTATCGACCGATACCGATACTTTTCCGATCCGATATCGGTGTTCAAGCATAGGAGGCTGTAATAATTAAGTTCTTGAAGGGAGAGCACGTATGTTGCACAAAACTCGGACTTGTGTGAGGTAAACCCAAAGAAGACACTCTGAGCCTCACTACAGTAATTCACAAACAAATGGCATACAAGAAGAGGCAGGTCTCTTCCACAGACGTCCTTCTGACTCATGGTGCAAGGAACACTAGTCTAAAATACTGCTAAGCATTATGGGAAATCATCACATTCTACTCCCCATTTTCTAGTCTTATTTTTAATTCTGGCACTATATGAGTTGTAATTCTTGTTGAATTTTATCAACAGATACAGATTTAATCTATAATTGAACACTAATATACCGCTAAGTAACAATGTTAAGACAGAAGTCACAGAGTATGGTGAAATATATGTGCTCTCTGACATCTAGAAAGTATCGGAAATATCGGCAGGTTGGTTCCGATACCCGATACTTACATTCTGCTGGTATCTGATACCGATACCGATACTGGATCGGATCTGCCCCATCCCTAATACATACATACATACATACATACATAGCTTTTACTAAATTGGCACCTTGGCACTATATAGATAAACTGAATTGAATTGATAAAATTTCTGTTAATCTAAAACATGAAAACCAAACTTCATTAGAATAAACCAACTAGTCAACATAGTAAATTGTTAGCGATGAGTGATGAAATTAAAGACGATAACGCCAGCCTCCATTCATACGATCTCTCAATAAATCTGTTTTTTATGTGCACCCAATTATTGTTTTATGAGAGTTGTACCAAAATTAATTTAGTGTTTCATGATATGATTTGCTAACAGAGTTTACTCCAATAGTCAAATGGCAACGTTTATAAATACATCTCGTTTGATCGGTTTATGCTTACAGTATGTGTTGGATGTAAGTCTCTTCTCCTACTGCATCACCTTTGAGCTCTTAATGTGTAAAATTCAGTAATAGGCATTGTGTTTTTGATTTTGCTAAGGTTGATTTGCTGTGGTGGGATTGATTTTAAAGGTAAAGTAGTTGTAGATGCTCATTCAATGATTACTTTTTGAAAGTTTCATTAAAATACATTCAGTAGTTTTGCTACCAGTACAGACAAACACACGCACGGACATGAGTAAAACATTCAACTTTGCTTATCTGTAGTGAGGCATAATGATCAAGAATATGACACGAGAAGTAAAGTTACTGAAAAAAAAAATACAATAAATTTCTAAATGACTATTGATTAATGTACAGTCCTTGACTTACGACGGCATCGAGTTACGACATTTTGCGGTTACGACGCACCTCCCATTAAAAAAAATATATATATATTTCGATTTTTTTATTTTGAAGCCGATTTACGCAGTTTCTGGCAGTTTCCGGTTTAGCTGCGGAGGCTACAGCTTGCCCTGTACTCTCTAAAAAAAGCTAAGTCTGGTCCTCTGGACATTCAAAAAACAAAACAAAACTTGTTGGAGCAAGCTGGACAGGCAGCAGCTGTGGAAAAGTAGCTGTTTTATGGACGGCAGTTTTACAACGTAAACGAATGCAGAATCCGGAGGAGGGAGGGAGGAACGGAGGAAATGGCTTCACCAGCATTCCAGAGTAGGAAATTAACTCTTTTTTTCCCTTTATTATGGCTCTCAAATGTATGTGTTTTTTGATAATTATGTAGGGTACTGTGTTAGGATATGGTAAATGGTAGATGGAGCTTACTTATATAGCGCTTTCCAGCCCCCTATGAGGGGCCCCAAAGCGCTTCACAGTACAAGCCATCCACCCATTCATGCACACATTCATACACCGGTAGCGGTAGCCTGCCATGCAAGGCGCTGCCAGTCCTACCGGGAGCAACTCAGGGTTAAGTGTCTTGCCCAGGGACACAACGAGGTATGCAGTGACCGGGGATCGAACCCGGGACCTTCCGGTCCTGAGCCGGCTGCCCTGCCTCTACACCATCTCGGCCCACAATAGGATAGGCTAAGTGCTTGGTAAAATACAGTGCTGTACGTATAAGGTGCAGTTTGGACGTATGTTTCGAGTTACGTCAAAATTCACTTTACGACGGAGCGTAGGAATGGAACTCCGTCGTAAGTCGAGGACTACCTGTATTTAACACCTCAGTGTCACGGTACAAAATAATGCCTTCTACTGCAATTTACTCTTTATAGTAAGCAGAACATAACATAAGTAAAACACATTGATTGCATCATTAAAATCTGAGACAGACATTTGGCTGAATCTGCATTGTCACTTGGCAGAAGCTGCACACAGAACAAAGTGAACCTGATCCACTTCTCATGAGGCTCTGTTCCAAGAATAATAAAGACGTATACATTATAGACACGTTTTTTTGTTTTGTCATCAGTGCCACACAGATGGAAATAAACCTCCTAAAAAAGGCTTTAATTGAAAACCTCTTTGAAACATTGTTCTATTTTCTAGAAACAGATACCTGATTTCAGCTACACTGTTGTTAATTGTGTGGAAAATTGTGTAACAAATGAGCGGGAGTCCCATCACATCATGGTGTTCAACACAATTTAACAATTTTATAGTTACACTTTTATGTTTCATCTCTGGCCAGAGCAGAAATTAACTACCGGTAGTCTAGAAAATGTGCTAACATAAAAATAGCGATTGTAGTGCGAAATCAAAGACTGACATCGGGGAAAGATGTAAACACATGCATGCACACATTGAAGATTAGATTTTCCAATTTAAAAAAAAAGTTTTAGAACTGTAGATTATTTATTTATTTTATTATCTGTATGAGTGTATCCTGTAATTTGGATACTTTACCATACCATACCATACCAGCTTTATTTATAGAGCACTTTAAACACCTACAGGACCAAAGTGCTGTACACACAACAAAACAATCACAATCAGGTAATAAAATGATTAAAATAAATAAGAGTCACATAATAAAAGTTGAGGAATCATACAATCAGATAAAACAAGCGACTAAAATTATTAAAAGTCAACATCGCAGATGGTGTCATAGGCCAGGGAGAAGAGATGGGTTTTAAGAAGAGATTTAAAAACAGACAGGGAAGAGGCCTGTCTGATGTTCAAGGGAAGGTTTAGAAATGTTTCATTTAGTTGCAGCTGAGTGGCTTGATTTTACTACGTAGGAAGCTGTTTCTGTTGGTCGGATTTGTTGGAGAACATTTTTTTCTATGTCTGCTCTACTTTTTGTCAAGATTGTCTGGAAGTTAAAACAGATTCAAATTCTGACAGCTTAGTGCAAATTAATAAAAACTGTGCTCAAAAAACAAAACAAAATTAAATTAAAGTAAACTATAAAGCAAGATTGTTTGGTTTCAGTCTAACAACTAATATGGTTACCCAAAGAATCATAAATATTTAAAATGTTGATAACTGGTGTAAGAAAAGCCAGTACTGCAATGAACCACAAAATAACTTTTTTTATTACCTTTATCTTTAATGGATCATTAAAACGTCCTATAGCTGCTGATTTGAAAAGTACATTTTCTTATGTTTATACTTGTGCCAATAAAAATAAAGTTAATAAAGATACAGCACGGTGCACTCTTCGTCACACATGGTTACGACAACTGTGTCTTTAAGCCAGCTCGGCAGTTTGTCTTAGCTCCACGTTATGATAAAAACAAACATAAAATAATAAATTTTAAAGCACAAAATTCCACCCACAAAAAGTACAAGGGACATATTCTAAATCTATTACACCAACAACGGTGATCGATAATTATTTGTGCCGTATTTCTGCCTGGCTGTGCCTTAAATCTACTCTGCTGAGAATGTACTCACTATTTCAGAGTTATAAAGCCGTCAAAGGTCACAAAGATTTAAGGACCAATAATTTGCAATAAAAAATAGAGCGAGAGAAAGAGAGGGAGAGAGAGAGAGGGAGAGAGAGAGAGAGAGAGAGAGAGAGAAATGCACCTTGAGTGAAGCCTTTTCAGTTAAAAAAGGCTCTAAATCATTAAACCACTTCTTTATCATCAAATATTGCATGAAATAAAGATTGCTCCAAAATGAATTGATTTCATGGATGTTGGCCAAGATATGCTGCTGCCAAGACTATTTTTTATGTCATTATAATTTTCTGTAATTATCTAGTTTGGTTCCTATCAGTGCACAAATAGACCTGTGAAATTATTGACTACAGAATACATGCATTCCTAACGCTTCAGCATCTTGTTTTAATGCTCAAAATATAACTATTTTAATTGGGGATTACAGAAAACTATGAGGTTCTGTGTAAGACATATTTCAAAATTAGCTTGAAAACACACCTTTGAAACCTAACTTTCACATATCCTGATGCATGCTCAATAATTTTCACATACTTTACTGAAAACCTTACACATACGGTAAACATGAAAACTGTCTATATGCACATAAGAAACATTCCATACACGTGAAAATTTATCCATTATAATAAAAAAAATGTCAGAATGATTAAAAAAAGAAAAAGGATTTACTGTAACTCTTATGGTACATTAGTTCCCTTTCAGTTGGTCTCTCGGTGCAACATACTTGCTATGGGAATTGCGCCTCCGCGCAATTACCTGAAGGAATATACTCACGCCTTTACGGCTAGGGGTGTCATCGCCGCGCCAGAGGCCCCGCCCTCTGGTTACTTAAGCGGCTTGCGCCCCTGCATCTTTTTCTTTTTTGCCCTTCACCTCGCTTAAACCTGAACTACCTCTTCGCGGAACTTCTCTGTTGCTTCATCGCTCAACCAGAGGAGAGCTTGCTCCCTACACAGAGCGCACAGAGAATTATTCCTGCATACTGCTGGGCTAGCGAAAGCTAGTCTGGCACATTTCTCTTAACCCCAAAGTTTTTTCTTCTCCTCTCTCTACAGGTTGCTTCGCTCGATGGCGCTAACTACGCCACAAGAAAAAAGTTACCTCGCTAACTCTAGCGAGCTAGCCAGCGAAAGCGACGCAACAGAGGAGACTTTTCAAGGAAAAAGAAAGCAGATTCTGGAAGGACTTGCTCACCTCATCTCGGAAATGCCTCCAGAGAAAGGAAAGCGAAAGGCGAAACTTCCAAGGAAAACCACCGGGACGGCGAGCCCAAACTCGCGCGCCTGTCCCAGCGGATGTGGCTTTTTCCTCGCAGCAACGGACACCCACGAGGCCTGTCCAATCTGCTTGGGGATGCTACATGCAAAAACAGCACTGGATACGCCCGACTTTTGCCCACACTGCAGCCTCATGATGGATGCAGTGCTGCAGCATCGGGTTGACCTCGTCGCCAAGGCCACTGGCTCTTGAGCAACTCCAGCGGACGCAGACACCACAGAGCCCCTCACTCCCATGCCGGAGCTCGAGAACATGGCTCTACATGACAGCACACGTGTCGAATGGGGCGACAGCCCTGACGTGCTGGCTCCCATGGTGGACCTAACAGTCGAATTCGACACCCGGGGCATGATGAATGAGGACGAGATCTCGATTTCAGCGTCGGGTGAATTTTCAACAGAAGAGGTGGACGTGGAACTGGAGGATCAGGGTGAAGACCTCTCCCAGACCCCAGTACCTGTGCTCCCAGAAACTGACTTTTCCATCCCTGCTCTGTTCGACTTGTGCCACAGAGCAGCAGACGCGCTGCACATCCCATGGCCTGAACCTCCGCCTCGCCAACAGGTCACGAGGCTGGCAGGAAACTATTTCTACTCGAAGCAGCAGGCCGCCACGAGGCAAAAGATGCCCGTGTTCCCGGATTTTCTGACAGAACTAACGCGCACCTGGACTCAGCCACGAGCCCCTATGCTTCTCCCCCTCTCACAGTTCCTCGACGTGGATGGGATGGATGAAGTGGGAATAGCTAACGTGCCTCAGATCGAGGACACTCTAGCGTCTCACCTGGCTCCTAAATCATCAGGAACAAAACCAACTCTTCCCAGCAAGGCTTGCCGGGCCTCTGCGTCTCTTCTTGAGAAATGCTACAGGGCTCAGGGACTCGCGGCACGCGCCATGAACGCGTCTGCGTTAATGCAGGCTTACCTAGCCGAGAAACTGCAACAGCTCCAAACGACAACGGACAAGCAGCCGGCTGCCGAATTGCTGGATAAAGCCCGCAGAGCAACAGACGTCGTGCTCCATATGATGGGGACAGCTGCTGTTGCACAAGGCAGGGGAATGGCGGAAGTGGTCATCGCGATCCGCCACCTCTGGATGACTCTGATGGATCTCCCGGAGGGACAGAAGGTGCCTTTTCTCCACCACTCGATAGAGCCAGCGGGATTATTTGGTAAAGCTTTGGAGCGAATTCAGACCAAGCTGGACCAAAGACGTAGACAGGCCGAAGCTCTCCGGGAGGGCATTCCCCGGAGAAGTTTCGCCCCCCCAAGGGAGTCTGCTGGTAGCAGACCTGCGCAGCCTCGGCACCACTCAGCAACCCGTGTCCCACTGCAGAAGCGGCCAACATACGAGGAGGAGCCCAGGCAAAGACCCCCACAGGGCCCACCTCGTACCGAGCACGCATGGAGCAAAAACAGATTTGTCCACCGCCAGGCGACCAAACACAGGGACTCCTCGGCAAATCGTGACAACAGAAAGAACTGTGCCTGATGAACCAGGTCCACGTGTCCACATTACAGGTAGTCCCCGACTTACGCGCGAGTTCCGTCACAACGAGTTGCTCGTAACATGGAAATCTCGTAATTCGGAACGGCCGCCACGTGTCTCGTAAGTCCGGAATTTCGCTCGTAAGTTGGAACACTCGTATTTCATCGAAAAACTGCTTACGAGTGCATAAAAATGATCGGAAACGTGTGTCCACATGTTTAGCTAACGAACTGTGGTGAAAAAACACAGAAAAACTCAGTATTTTTTGCGTTTTTTCCAAAAATTCGCCAGCTCGTAAGTCCAGAACCTCGTAGGTCAGAGCGCTCGTAAGTCGGGGACTACCTGTACAGGGTCACCCGCCCACATGATAACGGGAATGATCCCTTAATGTCCAGACTTTGCTTGTAACACAGTACAATCAGCTGGTATATTTACAGCATGCACAAATCATGCTTTCTCTGCTGTGAGTGACATAAAATCATGTACGTCATTGCACATAAGCACGAATAAAGTTCATGAAACAGCTCCTCTCTGTTTTATTGGAAAAAAAAACATACAAACAACAACAACACAGAATAGGTCTCCGACCTGCAAGCCGTCATAAAGAGAGAGGGCCTTTTTCCCCCTCTCTCTCACGACTCACGGGGTATTAGCATAATTGATAAGCCCCAGCAGAGCGCCTCTGCAATGAGCAGACGCAGAGGCGTCTATGAACCCCTCCCCCCACTCCTCTCAGGAAGACAGGTGGGGAGGGTCACGTGCTCAAACCCTAGTTCCGTTGTGAACAACGGGAGAGCCAATACACTAACCAGACAATCACGTGACATGTCAGCTCCTCAGAGAGGCAAGCTGACAAAGGCCCTGTTTACACGGACACTGTGTGGGGGAAACGCAACTTTTGGGTATGTTAATTAGGTTGAAAGTTTTGCGTTGACATGGGCGAATTCTGTGGATACGACTCTCTCCCCCCTCCACCCCCCGTACTCATGAATTTACTGTAGTTACCATGCTGGGCCATTAGATGGCGCTGTGATTTTTGGAACCTTCACTACTGCGCATGCGTGCCACTGCTGCCTGATGTAAACAGAGCAGACGAGGCAGCCTGTTTTCCTCTCTGGCTAAAAGTTCAGCTACTACAAGTTGTTGTCAACAAGTTAACAACAAGTTAAAGCTGGAATTTGGATAAGAGTCAACAGATTTGACACCAAGTGGGACCTGCTTCATCTAGCAAGCTACCACCAGTTGCTGACTGGACCGGAACCGAGTCAACATGTCTGACTTTAGTCCGTGAGAATCAGCTGATTTACAGCAGCGCTACAAGGTAAACAATGTTCTTAATAATGTTTCCTTGTGTTTAGTTCGATCACAGAACAACCAACTGAGGTTTTATTTTTATTTTTTTCCTGCGAGGTCGAAGCTGTTCCACGAAGCGGACCGGCGGTTCGGATCTGGGTCCAGTTTCCACCAGGATGAACAACAGAGTCCAGTTCATTAAAGTTCGGTTAACGTGTTTTTAAAAGTGTTCAATTTAATTCTCAGTGTTTGTGACATGAGTTTGTGGTGTTGGATAAATAAATAAATAAAAAATCAACCTGGTGTCTTCATTTTCAGCAGCATGTTAGGCATGACGTAACGAGTCCAGATAGCTTCATTTAGCTCAGATAAATTTAAATATCTCCCACGCTAACATAAATACTGTTTATTATTGTTAAACTGTTAATATATAGCACATTTAGTATGTTATAGTGCAGCGTGACACGTGAAATGTCCGACTGCCTCGTTAACAGACAACTGGATCCAGGCAGCTGGCTCTCTTCCAACACAGATGCAGGTAAGGTGTAGAATAATTAAATATGAGAATCAAAATATATTCCATCAGCTATAGTTCAGAAAGTGGTGCGTGTGTCCACTGTCCAGTCCACCGCCATTGTTAAAATGCCGGCTGTCTGCGCGTGCGTGCTGCGTGCATGTGTTCAAACAAAAGCTCCGTGGGAGATGTTTACATTATCAGCGGGGGGTCTGCGAAAAACTTCCACCTTGAGAGCAGGGTCAGAAAAGTATCGGTGTCATCGAGGGGGGCCAGCGGCGTCGTGTAGGCGATAAGCAAAGTCGCAAAGAGAAAGTAGCGGTTACACTCAAAATACGCACCGTGTAAACTGGCCCAAAGTCTGACAGCGGGAAGGGGCTTCATCAGACGCCCTCAGGCAGCTACAATTTTCACACCTTCACAACAATGACTGTTTTCAGCCGGTTGTAGGTAAAAACAAAACAGAGCCGAATCAGATTTCTCTTCCTGTTTTCCAAGAAGAACTGAGCTCTTTATCATCAAATAATCTCAAGTCTGCCAAACCAGGAGGTACACCCCCACGCTCGCATGGCGCAGCTGCTCCTTTGTTATTAACGAGGGACATGAAATGCCCGAGTAGTGCTCAGACAGCACGTCTCTCCCCGTTCTGTGCTGATCCAAAACTACTTTCAAAAATAATTCCCCCAAGGGGTGATACACGGACCTTGGTCGGTTTGTCTGGTGCCAACGCTCCATTAAAGCAGAGGACCAGTAAACTGGACCATTCCAGGGATCAGATTGGAGTTAGGAGATCTGCTCGTTTACATAACTCGCAGCCTCACGACAGAACTCCAGATTTGGAGGAGGAAAATATATTTTCCGCTCCAAACCCATCTAATAAAGTTGACAGGCTACATCGGCCCTCAGTTAACCCTGAGCAGGGTAACTTGGGAGCACATCAACAAGTAGGCCTTCCCAATCTGGTTGACCCCCAAGGGTTAGCAGCTTCTGTGTCACCAGAAGGTGCAATACAACCACTTAAGCCAGGAACAACCAAAAGCCTCAGCTTGTTGGCTGAAAATAACAGGAGATGGCGTCAGGCTTGCCAGAAAATGTGGTATTGACCATATAGAATGCCCGTGCTGGTTAAACACAATCTTTATATGCACAAAAGTGGCGCATCTTTGAAGCCTGGTGCTCAGAAAGAAATATTATTTCTTATGCATGCGACTTGGCTCAACTCCTGACCTTCCTTCAGGATTTACTGGAAAAAGGTCGTTCTTATTCAACGATTAAAGTTTTCCTATCAGCGATCTCAGCCTGCCATGAAGGCTGGGGACATAAGACACCCGGAGCACATCCAATCATAATAAGGTTTATGAGGGGTGTCCTTCGGACCAAACCACCCAGCAGGACCCTGACCCTTGGTTGGGATCTTGGCCTGGTCCTAGGGGCTCTCTGTGACCCTCCATTCGAGCCACAGCAAGGTTAATATAGATTTACTATCTTACAAAACTGCTCTACTCCTGGCACTTTGCTCAGCGAAACGCGTAGGTGACCTCCACGCATTATCTGTATATCCAATGTGTACCAGATTCGCCCCTGATGGGTCAAAGGTCACCTTAAGGCCTAATCCCGCATACACCCCCAAGGTCTTGACCTTGAACCATAGGAGTCTAGACTTTGATCTCTCCTCCTTTCCACCGGCCCCTGTTCTCACTCAGGAACAGGAAAGGCTACAGGCTCTCTGCCCAGTGAGGGCTTTACGCACCTACATGCAGAGAACAGCCGAATGGAGGAAAACAAACCAACTGTTCATCTGCTTTGCAGCACCTGCTACCGGGAGAGCCCTATCAAAACAATGCCTCTCACATTGGGTGACTGAGGCCATTAAGAGGGCATACAGTAGCAAAGGTCAACAGGTACCCTCTGGAGTGCATGCTCACTCCACTAGGGGCTTGGCCACTTCCTGGTCATTATTTAAGGGTGTGCCAGTCGCAGACATCTGTGCTGCTGCGAATTGGAGCTCATTAAATACTTTTGCAAAGCATTACAGTTTGGATGTTACTGCAGGTGACGTCACTCAGGCTGTCCTTTCTAACACACAGTAGAAAGTGGCCTTGAGGTGCCTGTTGGTCACAGGCAGACGTTCACTCTAGCATGCATTTTACTGAGCATTTCAAGGGCGTGAGTGGATTACGTTCCCATAGCAAGTATGTTGCACCGAGAGACCAACTGAAAGGGAACTGAAAGTTATGCACCATAACTCATGTTCCCTGAAGGAAGGGAACGAGGTGCAACATAGCTGGCCCTTTTCAATGCTGAAAGCTCGGTGAAGTGCAAACTTTGGAGAAAGATTTAGGGGCGCAAGCCGCTTAAGTAACCAGAGGGCAAGGCCTCTGGCGCGGCGATGACACCCCTAGCCGTAAAGGCGTGAGTATATTCCTTCAGGTAATCGCGCGGGAGCGCAATTCCCATAGCAAGTATGTTACACCTCGTTCCCTTACTTCAGGGAACATGAGTTATGGTGCATAACTTTCAGTTTTTTTTCCCCCTTCTTCAGAGGTTGCCACAGTGAACTAACTCGCATGAAGACTTGGCATTTTTGTTTTTACGCCGAATGCCCTTCCTAACGCAACCACAGACCACCGAGCTACCACAGCCCTCTGTGTGGAGCAGGGGGCTGCAGATGTTGGGGTTTAAGGGCCTTGCTCAGGGATCCAATATTAGTACTATGTATTAAATATAAAATAACCTGAAAGCAAAATGTCTTAAATATTGTTACAATCCCCTGATCGCGTATGTTTCACCCACAACTTTGGATGAAAACACAGAGCTTTTCATGTCAGAAATAGTTTTTATTTATAAAATGTGTTTTTCAATAATGTGTTCCACACAAACTTGTATAAAATGGTGGTTGATTATGGTTTTTATATGTTGAAGATTTTTACATGTGTGGATAAAGGTTTTTACATTTGTGGTTAAAAGGTTTTCACATTTGTGGATAACATTTTTTACATTTGTGTTTAAAAGATTTTTTAAATATTTGTGTATAGACATTTTTTATATTTTTGGGTAGAATATTTTTACATTTGTGTATAAAAGGTTTTTATATTTGTGTATAAAATGTTTTTACATTTGTGTTACAAGTTTTTTAAAGACTTTTTTATATTTGTGGGTAAAAGATTTTTACATTTGTGTATAAAAGGTTTTTATATTTGTGTATAAAAGGTTTTTACATTTGTGGATAAAAGTTTTTACATTTGTGTTTAAAAGTTTTTAACATTTGTGTACAAAAGGTTATTTGTGTATAAACTTCTTTTATATATTTGTGGATACAGGGTTTTTACAAGCATGTATAAAAGGTTTTTATATGTGTGGATAAAAGGTTTTGTACAAAAGGTTATTATATTTGTGGGTAAAAGGTTTTTACAAGCATGGACAAAAGGTTTTTACATTTGTGTACAAAAGATTTTTATATTTGTGTACAAGAGGTTTTTATATTTGTGGGTAAAAGACTATTAGATGTGTGAATAAAATGTTTTTACATTTGTGTATAAAAAGTTTTTACATTTGTGGATAAAAGGTTTTTACATTTGTATATAAAATTAATTTACATTTGTGGGGAAAAAATTGTATATTTTTGGACAAAATGTTTTCACAATTCTGTATAAAAGGTTTTTACATTTGTGTATAAAAAGTTACATTTGTGTATAAAACATTACATTTGTGGAAAAGTATTTTTTACATTTTTTGACAAAATATTTTTACAATTATGTATGAAAGGTTTTTTACATTTGTGTATGAAAGGTTTTTAGTTTTGTGTCTAAAAAGCTTTTTATGCATGTGCTTAAAAAGGTTTTTACATTTGGCTATAAAAAGTTTTTACATGTGTATCTAAAAATCTCCAGAGGACCAGACTTAACGTTATTAGATTTTTCTACCTGGATTATTGAGCATGCATCAGGATGTTTTTACATTTTGTGGATAAAAGTTTTTTTTACAGATGTGTTTTAATAAAACAATAAATCTGTTTTTTTTTCTCCAATGTTGCTGCAAAAACAAACAAACATAATCACTCATTTAATTTCTGATCAGTTTCATAATATGGGATGAAAATAAATAGATTGAAAAAATGTTAAAATATTTTGCAGACTTTGATTGATTGATTGATTGATTGACTGATTGATTGATATTATTATGTGTATTAGTAAAACAAGATGCTGAACCAAAGATGGAAAACAGATGGTGAAGGCTCATATCTAATCTCTTCACTGGAGCAGTCAATGCTTCTGTTGTCTTGAAGCATTTAATAGGCAGCAGATTTAGACGTTCCCAAATGAGGCCTGTGCAGTCTGAAGAATAAGGCACATGACTTTCTGACAAACTAATCAATAATTAAGGACAGAAAGGTCTCTTATCACAGTGGCATATTCACAAAGGCATTATCTTTCCTAATGCCTCAGACAAGATTGAAGAGTGCATTAAACATACTACATTTTGCCCAGTGCTTTTTAGTACGTCTGAAAAAGTTTTAATAGGACTGGTGAGACCCGTGGTAGTAAGCGCTGTACAATAATATATTGTTCTTATGCATTATTTAATGGGGCTGTGGGGAAGATTGTGTTTGTGCACATTGCAAATTCTATATGAGAGCATGCAGCCCTCTTAATTGGCTTGCTCCGGGGAGCTTAAGGGAAATGCTGTTCTAGTAGAAGATATTGATCAGTATGACCAGATGCAGGAGTCTTCAGGGCGCAGTTTTCGCCGCCCTGGAGCCTGGACTCGTCTAACGTGAACGCTGCGTATCGACAGCGTGTTTCCGGTAGTTTATTTATTTATTTTTTATTTTTTTCTGGAAAATCAGCCGTACAGTGACAAGCAGGCTGGCTGCAGGTACGTTTTGAATCATGAAAGCCCTTTATCTAATGTCTATTTGCATTTCTGACTTATATGCCTCTCAATTTTTATATGGTTGTGAAAAAAGCCTTCAGATCAGCTGACTGTTTATTCTGGTGAATTTGTTTGTGGAGCTAACATGCTAATGCTAGTCTTTATCTAATGCTTATATTATTATATTATCATTCCTGACTGATATGCCTCTCAACTAGATGTTACAAAAGTGTTTTCTAATTATGTTACTTATTCAGATTGAATAGTTACCTTTCACGGAATATTTCCGATTCTTTTCTTTTTCAGTTTACCCAATATTTCTGTGATCGTTTATGATGGACAAATAAACCATAAAGCCATTAAGTGACAATGAGACGTTGATTTTAGTCGGTATGCCAAAAGACACTACCTTTTATTTAAAATAAATCAACTAAAATTAACACCATTACACTTGATTGACGGATTTCACTTTCTTGCAATTTAACACGTCAGCACATTTAAATTGTAACAACAGACATAAGTAATGATGACTAATACTTAAGGTTATTTAGCTTAAAAATGTAGTTATCAGCATGCCCTCTCCGGGTCGGGGATGAGGTCCTGCCCCAAGTGGAGGAGTTTAAGTATCTCGGGGTCTTGTTCACGAATGAGGGAAAACTGGAGCGTGAGATCGATAGGCGGATAGGTGCAGCGTCCGCAGTGAAGCGGGCGCTGTACCGGTCTGTCGTGGTGAAGAGAGAGCTGAGTCGAAAGGCAAAGCTCTCAATTTACCGATCGATCTACGTTCCCACCCTCATCTATGGTCATGAGCTTTGGGTTGTGACCGAAAGAACGAGATCTCGGATACAAGCGGCTGAAATGAGTTTTCTCCGCAGGGTGTCTGGACTCTCCCTTAGAGATAGGGTGAGAAGCTCAGTCATCCGGGAGGGACTCGGAGTAGAGCCGCTGCTTCTCCACATCGAGAGGAGCCAGTTGAGGTGGCTCGGGCATCTGGTTAGGATGCCTCCTGGACGCCTCCCTGGGGAGGTGTTCCGGGCATGTCCCACCGGGAGGAGGCCCAGAGGAAGACCCAGGACACGCTGGAGGGACTATGTTTCTCGGCTGGCCTGGGAACGCCTTGGGATTCCCCCAGAGGAGCTGCTCCATGTGGCTGGGGAGAGGGAAGTCTGGGCCTCCCTACTTAGGTTGCTACCCCCGCGACCCGACCCCGGATAAGCGGACGAAAATGGATAGATGGATAGATGTAGTTATTAGCTTAGAATGAAATAAAGGAGAGGTTTAAGAGGAATAGGGAGAGGTTGGAGAGATTTAAGAGGAAGTTATCTATTTTGGGTTTAACCAGAACTGACACTTCTCCATACGAAAACCAGCTCGACTCTACAGCACGATCCAGAAAACATCAGCAACTCTGTACCTGTTGGACGTTCGTCTCGGTTGGCAGAGTTGTAGAAGCAATCTCAGCTCCACAGGTTCTGGGCCCGTGAAGTCCTTGTACCTCGGTGTGTTCATGGATTCTACGTGTCGTGACGCCTGCTTTCTCCGTCAAAGACAGTGGGATGTCCTGGTCAGTTTTCAAAATAAAGCATTCCTCAAGAAAGTTAAGAACTAAAGAGCTTTTGCTCTGTGAACTTCATGGAGTCATCCATAAGTTCCAGCTGATAAGTCAGTCTTTGGCTCTTGGCCAAACCTAATCAGCTATCAAGACAGAGAGCTTTCAGGTCTCGCTGTCTTTTCCAACTCTTCCTCACAGGAACTAGAAGTTCCAGCAGCTTGGAACTTTTAAGAGGATCTGAGATCAGTGACTTGTTCCTTTTCCCATTGGTTTGGACAACCAGTGGAAGGGAGTTAGAGACAAGTCAAGGAGTTCACTTGCTGTTATCAAGATTAAAGGTTAAAGCCATAAGCAGAAAGAAATGTTTAGAAAAAGACAGACACATAGTCACCAGTAGTAAAATACTTGGATTAGCGTCTTAACACTTCTAAAACAAATCTGAAAAGCTCAACTTAACATAAAAATTCAACTTTGCCATAGTTAGACACCATCATATGGTCAAGTAACACAGTAATGCTTCACATTAAAGAATAACACAGCCTAATAGCACATATCATGAAAATGACAAAATGGTTTCTTTTGATTACCGTACATTAGAATAAAATTAAAGAAGCCAATAGTCTCTTTGTGAGTGACTATGTTCTCAGATTACAACTAATGGAATAAATTGTAGTAAATGTCTGTTTACTGAGAGGGTCAGCCAGTGGTGGGCACCAGACCGCAAGGGAGCGCTAATGCGCTAATCCGCTTATAGCGTACCTAAACTATTTGTCAGCGTTACAGCGGATTAACTAACTTTTATAATTCATACGCGGATTTGCGCTATTTTTATTTAAAATGCAGTACCGCTAATAACTAATTATCTATCAGTAAAAACGAAAAAACTTATTTACGGGCCCGGACGACTGCTAACAGACCATATCCTGTCAGCGCCGGATGTGGTCCGTGACAAAAAAGCGTCCCCTCAGTCTCTTTGCTAGAGCGAGCGCTCTCAGTTAGCAGCCAGTGTGTTACTCTGCAGCCTTATTGCTTGTTTTCGAAGAGTCAGACGAAGAGTTTTTAACATGGAGGGTGAACTTATGGATGTTTCTCAGCGGCCTACGCGACGCGTCTGGATTTTAAAAAGTATTTCGCCATTTGCCCTCTTCAAAATGGCGGCCGCGACGGCCACAGAAGATAAGGACTTTCCATGAAAACACGGTAAAAACAATTATTTCTTTGCTGAGAAAAAATATATTTCTTAGCTGACTTTATAGCACAAGGTTTTTCTGAGCTTAACCGGTTCAAATGGTCAAATCTGCTGGATTTAAAAAAGTATTTCGCCATTTGCCCTCTTCAAAATGGCAGGTTAGCGTGTTAGCATTAGCGTCCGCTAGCATTAGTAATACATAAGTGCTTTTGAAATTGCGGACCTAAATGAATCAATAAGTGCTTTAGAAATAGCAGAACTAATTTTTGGATTAGCGTTGCCCAGCACTGGTGTCAGCAAAGGCATCATAGGGGACCTCGTCATATCCACTACATCACCAAAAGACCAGAAGCTGTGATTCCATGCACTTTTTGACCATTTGCTTTTATGCTCATCCATTGTTGCTTGTTTGCATAATGTAACATCACTCTGACACCAAGTCGGGAGCAACAGCTTAAGGCTGTCACACTGAGTGGGGGACAACTGCAAAAAAAGTGCTTTTGAGGATGACAGATGCCACCAATAATTTTCATACCAGAGTTAATAGGGGGAGTGAAGGACCTGGCGGGTACTACGCAGTGGATCTTGTGGGTTTGCAAAACAAATGGACTCTTCTGCAGTTTGAGTGCCATGTGCTCTACAAGCCAACTGAATATGTGTGTTGAGCCTCCAGCTGCTCTGGGCAGGTTGAACACGGCGTCACGCTTGCTACATAATGATCTAATCACCGTTCTTCATATGGCCACTGCCATTTTAAATAATTTTCAGGAAACCATCCCAGCACCTGAATAGAAACAGCAGGATATAAATAAATGAAATGTCAGATTCCATCATTATCTCCAGATAAGTTTTGACAGTTTGAGGGTTTGACCGGTGCTTCTTTTATCACATCATCCTTTTGTGTGCGCTTTTTCTGACATTTTGAAATGACACTTGCCAAGATAATTAATACTGTCAGTTATTTGCTTTGAATCTCTTAATATCCACTATAGTACAGTAATTTAATGAACATTATTAACTTTATAGTCATGTACTTGGCTGAACAGCCAAACAAATAAAGGCAGATTTGGCCCGATTTTTTTTTCTTTTTTTTTTTTCCTAGTAACGATATTACTGCAAGTTCCAAAACTCAAACTTTGTTGGGTACACAATCTCATAAAATGTCTAAATATGAAAAATAAGCTGTAGCCTCTATACAACTTTTGCTTACAGAGCTGAAAATACAGAGAAAAATGCACATTTTTATTAAAGTGTTCAGAGCAAGAGAATGTTCTATACTTGGGCTAAGATCATCTCATGTTGAGAAAAGACAAGTTCTAGTTGTTTTGGCCAAACTTTAAAAGTAATATGCGCAATACTGGGAGATGGCATGCTCAGATGACGTTGTAAATGACTCCCAGCTATACATTTAGTTTAATATATTTTAAAGTAAATTAAAGTCATTTTTGTGCAGGCTAATGTTAAATAGCTATGGCAGCCATGTTATATTGAACTGACTTAATCATATAATCAGTTTTAGAAGCGATTATTGTCTGAAGCGTTCATTAAAATTCATCCAGTGGTTTGTGAGATTTTATGCTAAGTGGCAAACCAGGTTAATTCTAGGAGGCGATGCTAAATTCTAAAGCAAAGCCCTTGTGTTTTATGTAGTGCTCGACTCTCTGCAACTACAGCACCAAATTCAAGTTCAAGTAGGTTTATTGTCATTCTCACCACATGTGGTACATGAGGTGGGTGAGATTATGTACACAGGGCCCCGGTTACATCCAACAATAGCAAACATATTAACAGAAACAATACATAAGTATGTGAAATGTGCACCAAGATATGCTAAACGAAAGCAAAACGGCACGCCAAAAGATCCAAAATGCACACCAACACTAATGATGCAAAACAATAATGGCGTAACAACAGCAGCCCGAACATGAGTCTGTGTGAGCAGATGGGTGTGTACGAAGATACAGCAGCACGAGATCAGCAGCATGGATAATCAGCAGCACCGATAAGTGACATAATTTAAACAAATAAACAGATACATATTATTGCATAATTCATAAATATATAATAATGCAATAACGCATAAACAGATAAAATGAAGCACAATGTCTGTGAAATGGTCAGTTACAGGCCAGTTGGCTGTGGCAGCCATCTTGAATTGTATTGGCTCCAAACAATAATTATTTGTGAAAATGAAACAAATTAGCAATGTACCCATATAATTTCTTAATATTTCTTATATTTTTGTTACCTATATGCTCAGGTAACTGGGTCACTGTGTTGTCAACAGTTACCATTCTATGTATCGCAGTCTTTTTGTAACTGCTTGTATTTTTTCTCCACACATATTCTATTTTGTGAGATTGTTTTTGCATGACAAAAGGAAGGAAACAGAATATGATGCTGCTTTTAGTACATTTACGTACAACAGCCGTCGCATTTCGCCAAGTGGGTCAGTTTTATCTTGTTTTTTTTAATCGATTTTGTTTGAAACAAAAAAAAAAGAAAAAAAGAAAACAGCAATAGAGCCATGTCATTAGAATACATATTTCAGGAACACATTCATGCTCTGTGACAATAAATGACAGTTTTTCTTATTCAGATGTACTGCTCAGCCGTGAGAGGCTGAAAGCTTCGGAGATGAAAGGAAACATGCACGAATCATTATATTCAAAGGTTACCAACTCAGAATATAAATGTCAAAACAATGTGCAAAACACGACCAGACACAAAAGGTAGGCCAGTCCACGTTCTTTGATTTATGCAGCTTTAAAAAGTACTTGCTTGGACATTTGCAGCTTATTTTCTTTACTGCAGTTTGGTTGATGAGATTTCGTTGACAATTTCTGAGGGAAGATTTGACCCATTCGCATATTTTGGACAGTTCACTTTTGAAGAGAAAAACAATTTATCGTGGATGCAAATGGGAACAAGACACTTTGTCTGAAGTCTAAGAAGGTCGGACTCAACATCAGCTAAGCAATTTTCTTACAATCCTGATTCCCCTAACGCACGCATCATTTGAATGAGCATCGCCTTATCTTCTTGTGCTTGCGTAGTCCGCACAAATACGGCAACCAGTTGCTGTGAGGCAACATCAAATATGTGGTGCAGGAATAAAATTGCACTTTATGTCCACAATGCATCATAAAGGAAAAAAAATCCCTGCTTACTGATGAGTAAGAAGAAGCAATCTATAATAGCCATATCAAAAATCTCACGGTTATGTTTACGACTTTAACAATACTGTTACCGTAGCCATTTAGTGCAACGTTTTATTGCCGTAAACTCCCATTGAAATTCATGATGCAGCAAAGTTAAAAAGTGGAAGGTGTTTAATGCCTCATGAGGCCTCTGTGTTATTTACCTGTGTTTCCTCCTGCGCTTGGTGCTTTCAGTGCACCGCTACTTTGTTCCTGTCACTTTGTTACTCGCTAAAGCCAGCCGAAGAAGTAGCTCCAGTTTAATTGCTCCAGTGCTTTGGTGTCCACTCCTTTGATCTTTTTTTTTGGCTACTGTAATTATGCCATTTCTTGAACTTTTTTTTACGTCTTGAGCACTAAATAACTTTACTTGCTATAGGGAGAAACATCTATCTTACTCTGTCGCCTGTTACCACCCTTAATTGGCACTTATTTTCTCCTTTCTTTACATCTCCTAGTCTGAATACAGAGTCCAATTTTCACACAGTTAACTACATTTTTTTTAGTCCCTGACACCACTTATTCCAAATCTTCCATGCTTTGCATCACATTATGTTCAGATCCTTTGTTGTTTATCTCATGTAATGCACGGGGAGCTCAAAGACAACCAGTGATTTCAGTTCAGTTAAAAATTCCCTTCCGACGTTAAGGCCACTAGCCTCTTCCAGTTTTCACAAGCTACTTTGTCATGAATTTTCAATCAGGCTCTTACTTTTGCAGCTCCAAATAGTAAGTTAGCATCATATTTCACCACAAATTTTTATTTTGCTGGTTGACTTCAGTACAGTATTAGGAAGTTTATGTTTATGTTTATTAAATGTGTTCTTTTTTTTTTTACAAAAAATACAAAACAAGACAATCCCATAAATGATAACGTACAAAATATAAAAAATGAAAGGTAGCAGAAAGAAAAAAAAATCGTATTATATCTGCCCCTGTTTTCAAACAATCAGTTCAAACAATATTAATCTTCCAGTAACAGTACAAAATGAATAACTCTTTCTAATTTTCTAACTAATACAATACACATTACGCTACTTCATTTTTTAAAAACAATTTAGTTTTGATCATTTTCTTAAATGTAAACATTGACTTGGCATATTTAACTACATTCTCCAAGCCATTCCATAATCCAATTCCCTGGATTGAGGTAGAACGTCCCTTCAAACTAATTCTGAATTTTGGTTTTACAAATATGTCTGTCCCCTTAAGAGTATAACAACTTTGGCTTTTGACAAAATGCATTTGAATATTTAAAGGTAGTGTGTTATTCTGAGCCCTATACATAACTGATAAAACATTATAATCTACCAGATCAAGGAACTTCAATAATTTCAGTTGATAAAATAATGTACTTGATGGATGACAGTAATGTTTTGTAGTGATAATTCTTACAGCTCTTTTCTGTAGTACAAAAATAGGCTTTGTAATTGTTTAGGAAGTGCTAAAAAGGTTTAATTTTATCATAAATATTGGGTGGTATCTGGTTTTGACACCTGTAAATCATCCACTTTGAAAAATACTGTTGTATTATTGTCTAGTGTCTACCAAAAATGTTTTTTATTTTTTTTTTTTTACTTTGTATTCTTGTAATTTTAAGTATTTAAAGACTTACAAAAGTGTTGTTGTTGTTTTTCACTAGAAATGTGGTAACAATAGACTTTTCAGGTCCGAGCAGGGGACGCAGCATGGTCGCAAACTTTCCCACAGTGCTGAAAATCTGATTTAAAGCTGTGCTTGTAGTGCACACAGAGGGTTGTTAGATTTCCCCCAGAGGAGGACATGATCATCTCAGTGGATCACAAACTCTTTCTACAACTAAGCAACATTCCTTCTACGTGTTCTTCCACTGTGTGACCGACCACCTTCTCCACGCCATTTAGTCTTTTGAGCAGCGGACGTTTATATGTTTTTTGTCGGGTTTTAGCTTGCACAGCTTTCCGTCTCCTCTGTAGCCTTCAATCTGATGATTGCAGCTCTATGAAAGATGGCAACAGTAATAAACGCAATGTTCTTGTTTCAAAAGATGTATCTTTACATAATTTATAAGTGTTCTGTAATTTTGAGTCGATTTATTAGGATATAAAATGAATAGGCTACATTAAAGTAGCCACACTAAAGCTGTTCAAAGGGATCTCACTGCCACTTTCAGATACCCAGAGATACTTACAGTACTGGCTATATTCAAGCCAACGGGAGTGTAAAAGTACATGTTTACAGCACTAAGTCTGCTAGGATCTAAAGGATTAGCATAACAAGCAATCAAATTTCACAAATCCATGTTGTATTTTTATCATCTTGGCCATGAGTCAACCAATTAACTTGTCGACACAAGAAAATCTCATGTCGCTCGTCCAAATGTCACATTGTTTTATAGTTCCGCTGATGTTTGGTGCATGATTGCATCATCGAATGATGTTAATTTGTGAAATAAAAGGCGAAGTTTTCTCTTTCAAGGAAACATGCAGCCTCCTCCTACAGATCTGGAGAACGCCAGGACAATATTTTACGCTACATGGATGTTTATCACAATAGAAGCGTGACCATAAATGTGAAATATGAAGATGGTGTTTGGACAAGCCTGCAGAGCGTGTTTATATTACTGTATGTCTCTTGGCCACCCCGGTGCGGCTGCCTGACAATGTTCAGGGATTCTAATCTGCACTCACACGCAACCTTACCTTCATCCTGAGAATAAATAAAATAAAATAAACTTCAAGGTTACCATTTAGCTGGTGATCGAGCCTTCCTTCATTCCTGATATTTTAACTGTGACATCATGCCACTAATTGTCTGAATGCTCATGAAGCATTCACACTATTGTGATCCATTTTTCTTCCATAAGGTTTTTCGGCATCTTTCTCGTTCCACAATTATTTTTTAAATTTGTATTTATTTTTGATTTTTGATTTTTCAACAAATAATAAATCAAAATTTTCAGCTCTTTCAGGAAAATCCTGCTATGACTTTTGGTATTGGAGCAACTTTAGCTTTTTTAAATATTTAGCCTTCTTTGCCATTTTTTTTTCTCATAGAAGATGAAATGAGCTCATTTTACATCCTTCAGATCTTTAGATCTGTTTACAACTTTTTACTGCTCCTTTCACGGTTTTTTTTTTCTTTCTTTTTTTCTGGTTCTGCTTCTTTCAGCTAATTTAAGCTGTTTTTCAGCTGTTTTGTGCTCCTTTCAGACTCCTTAACTACAACATGTTTGCACTTCTTCTAGTTTCTTCCTGCTAATTTCAGCATGTTTTGCTCCTTTCGGCTTGCAAGTTTTAGCATTTTCTGCCATTTCAGCTACTATTTAGTTGTTTTATGCAAATTTAATCTTTTTCAGCTAATTCCACATTTGTTGTGTGCTGGTGAAGATTCTCAGTCGTCCAGGACATGATAAATCAAAAAGGCGTTCAATACAAGATCAACTGGACTTTATTTGTAACAGAAAACGTTTCGACTCCCATCCAGGAAGCTTTCTCAATTCCATGAACAAACTGTGAGAAGTTTGAAGTTATAACAGAACCACGCACCATCATATGTAAATTTCAAGCTGAGGTAACACATACATGTATCTGTCAATTTACATGTGTTACCTCAGCTTGAAATTTACATATGATGGTGCGTGGTTCTGTTATAACTTCAAACTTCTCACAGTTTGTTCATGGAATTGAGAAAGCCTCCTGGATGGGAGTCGAAACGTTTTCTGTTACAAATAAAGTCCAGTTGATCTTGTATTGAACGCCTTTTTGATCCACATTTGTTGCACTCATTTAAACTCTTCCAGCCTAATTCAGCAATGCTGCTAATTTGGGCTTGTTCTTCCTTTTCAGCTAAAATCCAGCATGATTTTGTTTTAATTTGTTTTGTTTTTGTTGCTAATTTCAGCGGCTAATTTCAGCAATAAGCATTTGCACTGCATTTTTAAAGGAAATGCTATTTGCAAATTTAAAAAAGTTACAGTAAGTATGGTCATCTGGACATTCAAAAAACAGAACAAAGCAAAAAAAAAATCTAGAAACGTTTCATCTTTTATCTGAAAGACTTCTTCAGTCTGAGGTGCTGCATTCAGCTCAGTCTTATAAATAGCACCCATACACTATGAGAAGGTGCTATTTATAAGACTGAGCTGCATGCAGCACCTCAGACTGAAGAAGTCTTTCAGATGAAAGACGAAACGTTTCTACCTTTTAAAAATATATATATATTTTTTTTAAATTTTTTTTTTTGAATGTCCAGATGACCAGACTTAACTTTTTGAGATTTCTCTACCTGGATTATTGAGCATGCATCAGGACTATTTGCAAATGTCTGTGTTTGTATTTTTGTCCGCATTTTTTCCGTATGCTTGATCAAAACTCTGTTAACAGACACAAACCATTCATAGAGTTTAATGCATAACCACAACCCTGAAGCCATGAGTATCATAAGTTTTTTTTTTTCTGAGAAAACCATGTAGCCCCTGAAAATGTCAAGCCTCCAACATGAGTCACTGCAAACATCTATTTGTGTACTGTATGTACAACAAAAACGGTCCATGTACTGCCTTATAGAGTCTTTTATGCTGCAGAATATAGATCAATAGCTTGTGCTTCTGTTATTCTTTCATTCCTGCTGTGGCTGATAACCTTCTCTTGGTCCTGATTTCATAATGAGAACACATGACACCAGCACCAGAGCAGCTGCTGTAACACAATACAGCAGAATGACAGCAGTGAAACCCCATTAATCTCAACTCACGGCCTGTATACAGCATCGAAGAAAAGAAAATATCTGCACACATACCGTATATAGTAACTACTTTCATGCACTACCTGCTCAGACGTGAATTTGTTCCCCCTGTTGTTTCCTGCCTGAATTAGCATTGCTAAAGATGGAAGTGTTGGCAATAATGCATGATAACGATAATGACCATCCTGTCTGATTTCATTAGGCGAACACATGACAGCAAGTTCTCCGAGCTTCTGCTGTAACATCATGCAACACATTGACAAGCCAAAGACGTGATTATCACTACTTACTGCATCACATACAGCTGGTTGAAAGAGGGAGAGGAAAAAAAGGGCATAAATACATAAGAGTCCCTCCGCACCCATTGTTAATTCAAATCCAATAAGGCTCAAGGGTACCAACCCTCCTGTGAGGAAAACTCATTAACCTCTGTTTTTAGGACTCTTCAAGTCTTTTATGTTCAAACCTTTAAGATGATGTGACATTTCTGGTTGATCTATTTTTTTGTTGTTGTTCTGAAAGCCTCACGTGACACAAATGCATATTTTTAATCAATAACCTGTGAGATCATTGCGTGTTAAGACCTTGTATGAACTGTGTGAGCTTTAATAGCACTAAAGAGGTGGAGTGCTCTTCATGCATCACTAATGCTGAACAGGGTGTGTACAGTAGATGCAGCTGGTAGTGTTTTTCAGCCACTGCGAGCCGCAGTAACACACACCACTGAACCACACAGCTGGCCCATACCTACATCTTCCCCGGGGGAGAGGTCCTGGAAAGCATTGTGCGGATAAAGCAGAGCTGCATGAGGGAGGTTCACTTGACTTTACAGCAAAAATACTGACATCCAAGCCCCTCTCCGTCCAACAGATTTACAGTCGTAATACCTCCATGCAACCTTAATTCTCTAATGTGTGGCGGTTTAAGTCCCCTGAGAGATGAGCAGATAGTTACAGAAACCGGACCTCTTCTGCCTCACAGTCCAAAAATGATGATCGCCAGTGAGGTGCAGCAAACAACTTCTCACATTCGCAGGAGCTGAAACTTGAGCCGAATAATAAGAGAGGCTAAAAAAAAAATCCCAACTACTGTACCTACAAACATAATTGTCATCAGTACCTGTGGAGTGGTGGCGCAGAGGTTAGAGACGGTGGGCCTGTGATCAGAAGATCGCCGGTTCAAACCCCGGTACCAACAACGTCAAAAAAAATGTGGGTGGAAAAGGTGAAACACCCACACCTGCCTCCACCCTCATTCGCTCCACTCTGAGCCCCTGAGCAAGGCCCTTAACCCCAACCATCTGCTCCTGAACAGGTGAAAACGAGTTGTCGGCTCAATGAGACTACCTGTATAAACAAAGGGTAAATGAAAAAAAAAAATTGTTTTATCATATCACGCAGCCGCTGCAGCTCGTGTATCCGTTTGATCATCTCCAAACCCTCGTGGCTGATTGTCCAAATCAAACGCGATGGCTTCCTAACTCACAAGCGGCGCGACGCATACAAAGCCGAGGACCGCGTGACACAGGTCATCATGGCCGCACGTGTTTTAACACTAGTTTTTACTCAGCACCCATGGCTCTCCGTCCACTCAGTCACAGCAATCTCACCCTGGTGGGAGGGTCTCAGCAGCATGCTGCAAAGTTCAACTTTACAAATGCACAAATAAAAGTCCTGATGTTGGCATCTTCTCCATGCCGGCCATTCAAACGAGCACCTCTGCTGCAACACATGTATCACTGGGTAACTACAGTACGTATATATATATATATATGTATATCTTCACTGCACAGGAATCCAGTGTGACCTGGCTGCTTTAGGCCCAACATGCTCAGATTGTTAAACAGCAAGACATAGACAGACAGACAGACAGACAGACAGATAGACAGATATATAGATAGACAGATAGACAGATAGATAGATAGATAGATAGATAGATAGATAGATAGATAGATAGATAGATAGATAGATAGATAGATAGATAGATAGATAGATAGATAGATAGATAGATAGATAGATAGATAGATAGATAGATAGATAGATAGATAGATAGATAGATAGATAGATAGATAGATAGATAGATAGATAGATAGATAGATAGATAGATAGATAGATAGATAGATAGATAGATAGATAGATAGATAGATAGATAGATAGATAGATAGATAGATAGATAGATATCAATGATAGAGCCTTTCAATCCACCCACACGTGCCAAACTGCACCTGACATTGCTCACCAAGTCTGAGGGACTCACCTGCAGTGGAACTAATCGTGCAGCTGCCAATAAAAGGTTTGATCCAGGGCACATGATTCAGCTGGTGGCACACTCAATAAATTCGCAGCCGGAGTTCATTTATTCCAGAAATCACGCGTAATGACACCCTACCCCCCCATCGGGAGTTGGGTGCTGCAAAATCCAGAGGACGTGAGGAAAGAGCGTCAGATCTGTGGCTGAAATGTCTCAAAACAAGAAACACAGTAGGGAGGGAATTCACATTCAAATGCAAAAAAAAAAAATTAAAATAATAATGATCCTGCGCTCAGAGTCTCCAAAGATGTTTTGCAGCGCATAAATCCGGTGGGTTATATTTCCTCCAACTCTCACGCCTCTTGTGAAAATGCAGTGGAGGTGGTGTCGGGATGGAGAACTGCAGTCCGGGGCTCGAAAAACAAAACCAAAAAAAAAAAAAAAAAAAGCCTCTGCTTTGCTGAAGGTTGGCGTCAAATTGAAGCTTAGACAAGACTCTGCTGCTCCCGGTCCAGACGCGCTCATCACGCCTTGCTGCCAGAACTTCCTCCTCTGTCTGAGGCGCAGTCAGGAAGGATCCCACCCATGGACTGATGGTGTTTATTCCCCCCAGTCTCCTCTCATACTATGCGCAGTCATGCGCGCAATTAGTTTTCATACACGACTTGGTCCATCTTCCCCAGAACAGACAAACGCGGTCGATTTCTCCAGGGCGGGATGCGATGATGATGATGATGGTGAGGAGGAGGAGGAGGCAGAGGGGATCTTGATGCTGTGTATTCCGGAGGTGGGGGTGAAACGCGCCTCTCTGCCTCTTTCACGCAGACATCCACCTGCGTAATAACAGGAGCGCGCGCGGCGTGGAAAAGAATCCACGCTGTCACGCCGTGATGATGGAGCGGAGCAGAGTCGATGTGGCCACAGTTTCTTTGGTTATCACAGGAAACGACCGACACCTTTCATGGACAGTGCAGCACTGCAGCAATGTGATGTCATGTGAGCTGCATTTAAGGGGGTATATGGAAAAGGAACAAGGTAGAAAAACATAAAAAATAGGTTTGCTCTCTGTCTGTGCAGTTTAAAGTGTTCCTTTAGAGGGATGGGCTCGGTCCAGCACAATATGATACTGCAACAGTGGAGGGAGGGAAGGGAAGGAGATGGAGGTGGATGGTTGGGTCGCTGCTGCATTTCAAAAATAACATGCATCCCTCTTTAGGAGATAGAAGTGTTCACTGCTTAGTTTTTAATGGCTTTTCTCATCCATCTTGAATCAAGGCTGCTCTTATAGCAATACAGCCCTCGACCTCCCACATGTTTCAGACACCACTTTCCTCTGGGACAGCACTCTTCTTGGCCAACATACATGGAACAAAATCCATATACTGTACTGTATATTTCCCCAGCAAAAAGGATAAAATACATTAATCCTCTTAGTGTGGTGAAAGAAATCCAGAGACCACCCATCCTTCATCATGAAAGACAACCTGCAACTGTTCCAAATGTCCTCCGTTGTGAATATTGATCCCTGCCAGGATTTTTTTCTGCTTGCATGGAGGCCAGACAACCTGGGACAAGAGGGGGAATTCTGGTGGATTGTACAAATCCTGTCAAATCTGAGCCATTTGGCTGCAGGAGGTTTACACGGTTGATTTTACTTCATACTATGTTGGGATTCACAGATGTGAGAGGACTCAAAGGTAAAACAATTACTGTTTTATTTATATACATGCATACATATATATATATACACAGT
>JBBPBX010015640.1:31132-49171 GCA_038048925.1 Garcialebias charrua | reverse complement strand
AACTTTCTGCATCTTACACGTATGGTTGGTTTAGGTTCGCGCCCATACCTGACAGATGTCTGTCGGATATTTCCGGATTTTTATCTGCCGCAGATCCGGAAAAATTTGGCTTTTATCCCTCGGGATTCCTGCTTTACATCTCTTTGGAAACTTTCCGCATCTTTGACGTATGGTTGGTTTAGATTCACGTCAATACGTGACAGATGTCACTCGGATATTTACGGATTTTTCTTTATTCATTTATGCAAATTTGGGAATTTGATATACTGTAAATATAGGTTTTGCATTCATGTAAAATAACTATCTTAATATATGTTTCCAATACAAGCAATTAAATCATTAAATAATACAAACATATCATGAATTACTGAGCTCAAACGTCTTTGCTGTAATGATGGATGTTAATGTCATGTTTGTATAAGTATGTGACCTTTATGTCAATGCCTGCTGACAATGTTGCAAACTAATTTCCCTATGGGGACAAATAAAACTATCTATCTATCAGTGGTTAGTTGTTTTTTTATTTGCAATATCTGAAGCACTTTATGTACCATACATTTGTTTTAAATCTGCTATACAAATCACAAGCTGGACCAGTAAACCATTTCAATAAGAACTATGAAAAATCAGTATAATAGGCTATAACAGTTTATGAAACAGTCAGTAAATACGGTAAACAGTGGTATGTATCTTCATAACAAATACTAATGCAAACATATCAAGACATAAAAAAACTGACCATGACTTTTAAGATCAAAAAAGGCGTTCAATACAGGATCAACTGGACTTTATTTGTTGCAGAAAACGTTTCGACTTCTGTCCAGAAGTCTTTTTCAAAAGAATTGAAAAAGACTTCTGGAAAAAAAATATCTAATACTATGATCTATCACAGATGTGTATCCGGAAAATATCCAATACTAGGATTTACTACGTATGGATATCCGGAAAATATCCAATATGTGGATCTGTCTGATGTGTATCCAGAAAATATCTAATACCAGGATTTATTATGTATGGGTATCCAGAAAATCTCCAATACTAGGATCTGTCACAGATGTATATCCGGCAAATATCCAATGCTAGGATTTATTATGTATGGGTATCCGAAAAATATCCAATATGAGGATCTGTCAGATGTGTATCCGGAAAATATCCAATACTAGGATCTATCACAGATGTGTATCCGGCAAATATCCAATGCTAGGATTTATTATGTATGGGTATCCGGAAAATATCCAAAATGTGGATCTGTCAGATGTGTATCCGGAAAATATCTAATACTAGGATTTATTAAGTATGGGTATCCAGAAAATATCCAATAGTAGGATCTATCACAGATGTGTATCTAAAGAGTATCCAATATTAGGATCTGTCACAGATTTGTATCCGGAAATATCCAATGCTAGGATTTATTATGTATGGGTATCCAGAAAATATCCAATACTAGGATCTATCACAGATATGTATCTGGAAAATATGCAGTAGTAGGATCTTTCTCATATGAGTATCCAGAAAATATCCGATACTAGGATCTCTCAAGTATGGGTATGCATAAAATATTCTATACTAGGATCTATCGCAGATGTGTATCCCGAAAATATCCTATACTAGGATTTATCATGTATGAGGATCCAGAAAATATCCAGTGCTAGGATCTATCACAGATGGGTATGCGTGGGATATCCTGTACTAAGATCTGTTACAGATGAGATCTCCCCGTATACCACCGGAAACATATTGGATATGTGGCAGATACGGACACTTGCATACTGTTGTATCTCCCCGGATATTAGGCCTTTTTGTCCAGTGCATGCTGATGCTGATCATTGGGGTTGTGGTTATGATGCTCACGATGACAGGAACAGTCATTTCATGTCCTTGGGAGTCCCATGAGTGGATGAAGAAGTCCCGGTGTCCCTCATGAAGAACAATCGGTCTCTTGACAGTTAATACGCTGTCTGTCTGCACCACAAAACGGCTGTCATCAGTGCTGAAAAGAAACCTTGTGCGGTCAGTGCAGTCAGTGAAGCCAACTCTGCCCAGTCTTGTGCCTTGCCTCAGGTGCTTTCTGCTCACTTTAAATATCAACGAATCCGACTCAAATCCAGGAACGCACGATGACTCCTTTTCAGCCAGTAGTGGTGAGACCTGAAAAATCACCAAAACCGTCCAAACCGCGAACCAGGTGGTCCTCATTATGTGTAGGGCCTCGTGTCAGTACACCCTCGAAGTTTTAAAACAAAAAGAATAAACTTCACAAAGCGTAGTCCGCTATAATCCCTCTCGTGGCTGCGCCTTTCCTGTCCCAGTGCCTGTATACAGAGCAGCCCTACGCACCTGAGATCTATCCAGGCAATCACTCGCCGAAGGCGAACAATTACCTAAATAAATCTCAGGCGCGTAGGGCCGGTCGGCGGTGGGCGTGGATTTGATAGAAACACTTTGTTTTCAAATCCTGCGGTTTGTGACATCACAAACCGCAGCCACAACCCACCTCAACCCTGAGTCCAGCCCCTCACCTAGCAACCCCTGGTTAGGCTCAACCCACTTCAGTATAAAAGACATGACGGTTGTTTTTCATGATTTCATCTCATCTTTTGTTTAAATGTTCTTAATTTCATGTGTACAGCACTTTGTTGCAGCTGTGGTTGTTTTAAATGGCTTTATAAATAAAGTATAATTGTTATATTTGTTTGCTGACATTATAGTAAAAGTGTGTTTGAGCTGAACTTTTCTTTTAAAAATGAACATAATTGTCAAATAGCTGATAGGTTCGCTTTGACCGGTCTTCGTGTGCGTGGGCTGCTAAAACCTTCATCTGTTTAAAATTTAATAAGATTAACACTTAAAAAACATATTTATTTGCTGAAAATTATAGCAAAGATGTGTCTGAGCTGAACTTTTCTTTAATAAATGAATATGTTCAAATCCGCTGGATTTAAATAATTTCGCTTGTCGGGTCTTCCAAACGTGTGCACGTAACATGCTGCAACAACCTTCATCTCTTTAAAATGTAACAAGATAAACACCAAAAAATATTTATTTATTTATTTTTATTCAAACTCATTGAATTCTTCATCCTCTGCGTCGCTGAAGAGTTCTGTCAACTCCTGAGCACGTAACAGGTGCAGCGCTCAGAGCAGCTGCGTCCTCCTGGCTCCACGTCAGCTCCATCAAACATCCTGCCTTCCTGAACCCAGACAGATGTATTCTTTACTGACTGAGGTCCAAGCTTTATCCTTCCATCCGTCCATCCATCCATCCATCCAACCGAGGACCTGCTGGAACGTCACATGCATCTGTCCTGTAGCTGTTGCTCTCTGTCCATCACGGTGCAGAGCTGCTTTGAGCTTGGTTAAGCCTTCCAAGATGATGCAGGAATGGAGTTAAACACTTTAATTTTATCTTTAAACTGCAGCATGATGTGCGCGCACACGCTGTCCATCCAGCAGGACTTTTTTTTGCTCTAAAATATCCGTATACAGGTACACTGGTCGTCAAAAGCCTAGAGGGTCCTTTAGCGTGTTGAGGAGAGCAAGACGTGACGGTGTGTGTGTGTGTGTGTGTGTGTGTGTGTGTGTGTGTGTGTGGAGTAAAGTGAACGGCAAATTGAAACGCGGCTGTAAGAAAGTCTGTTTGTGCACCTGTTGGCTGGAATTATTATTAAAACAAGAGGATTAACCTTCAGCCACCGTGTGGTTTATGTGCAAGGCGAGCGAGGGAGTTAACCCTGAAGCAGAGACTTCAGCCCTGGAGGAAAATCTCCCCTGTGTCTTTTGACCACGGATGAAAGACTGAGCAGGAAAGGTTAACACTAACCCTTTTAAAAAAAGAGCTAATTTTAAAACAACAACAGTTTAGAGATACTGGCTGTTACAGAGGGCGGAGTTAATGTAAACAGATCTTTGAAGGGCGTGGCCATGAGAGCTCATTATCATAAACCAGTCATTCAAAACGAAAGTTAAAAATGGCAGAATTAAAAAGGGTATAATTGATTATCTAAGAATTATTTTGTGTATTAAATTGAATGAACATTGTCTGGATAGCCCACAGACATACCATAAAAATTTTAAAAACCTATCTGTGGTCCCCTTTAAGCTTTTTACAGGAATACATTGCGACTACCTCAAACCAGCTTACCTTTGAACACGCCCAACGTCATCCGGGAAGAGCCAGGTGCTCAGCTAGTTACAACCATGCGCCATATGCCGGATGGAATGGTTGACCCGAGTGACAGCCGACCTCACGTTCTGCCGGTGCTTGGCGCTCGGGCAACCGTCCTCCAGAAAACACCTGTAGCTCTCCACAAAATTAACTGTTGGATGAAACAAAAGCAAACGTTAAACACACCCAAGCCACATTTAGAACAAGTTAAAAGGCACATCTTACCCAAAGAGGCTGGCAAAGGAGATTCCGACACGTGGCCCTCGCATGCTGCAGCCATGGGTGTGTCAGGCGTAGCACACGCAGATAATGGGCAGGGGTCTTCCTCTTCTGAACAGGGGGGCTGTGAGAAGGTGGAGGGATGTGGCTCCGGACCCCCGGTTTCTTCACGGTCCCAGTCATGGCTTAAAGCTCCCCTGACATCATCTTTGAACTTTCCATAAAATGGCACAACATATATATATTTTAACATTGAACTATGATCGTTTTTGCTAAAACAATGTTAAATTAATGAAAATTCCTCTCAAAAATAGTTTAAAATTAGCGCCGTTTTTTTACACGGTAAATCCGGATATTTCCGGTCACGTGACTGTGACGTCACGTCCAGATTCCTGCTCCAACGCGCATTGAAAAACAATGGCGGAGAATGCAGACGCATCAGACGAATTTAGCAATTTAAAAGTTGATATTTTAGTGATTTGTCTTCAGTTCGTGAAGCAGAAGTTATTTTGAGTGATCAACAAGAAACAGCAGGGTTTTATTTTCTTCCTGCTGCTGCTGAGAGGTGTCACGTTCAGGAAGTGAGCAGGTGTTTGTTTTTCAGCCGCAACTTTTAGAGGCTGATCGGGATAACTCTTTTACAGAGCACTGAAACGGTAATACATTAATTAATTTATCTAATAATCATTATAGTCTAAAAACATGAGTCCTTTTTAAATTATCTGTTTTATTTTAGAAGTTTACATGTATTCAAACATACGTTCTGAAAAACACCATTCATATTTCCACTGTTGTAATTTGCATGTTTACATGTTCACTATATATAAATATATATATAAAAACCGTAGTTTATACATCAATCATTACATTTAAAAAGAAATTTATATCTAATACTGTCAAAATAACATATACTGTATTGATGTCATAGCTGCCGGCTGCCGCGCTGCATATTCTGTGTTTATATGTTAATAAAACGTTTTAATAAAATAAAATAAAACCATGGATCGCTGGTCCAGCTCACCAGAAGACCAGAAAATCTGATGGGACTCGGGCAGCAACGTAAAACCCGAGTTTAATTCTCTCGTGACAACCTCAGTCATTTCCTTGTTCATTTCACTCAGCGGAGAGAGAGGAGGAGAAGGAGGAGGGAGGAGGGAGCGATTACTTGACTTTTGGGGAAAAAAAACAAAAGAAAACTCCAGATAAGGGATTAAGATGGGGAAATTAATACATTTGTGTCACATATAAAACAGTCCTGCATCGCTTTGAATGAGAACATGCGAATGCTCGCTGGCTGCGCTGGGACAGGTGGGGGCGTGGGTTAGGGGCCAAAAACTCCGCCCCTTCTGTTCTCTGATTGGTCCGGTCAAAAATCTACCGGAGAAATCGTTGTCTATGGGAGAAGTCCCAGACTGTGCAGTGAAGGGAAATGAGAATTGAGCGGAGCTGTGCAGGAAGGCGAGGGCCAGGCTACCAAATATCTACAGTATACAGTAAATTAAGTGCGGGCGAATAATCGTATATAACAACAAAAAAAAGGAGTTTGTGTTAACCACAGGCATTAACTCCTTTTTTTTTAAATCCAATAAAAGACAAACGTAAAATAACTTCAACCAGGTGGGAATCGAACCCAAGTCTAGATAAGGTTTGGAGTGGCAACCCGACGCGTTTGCAGTGGACCACCGAGGCGTGTTGTTTTATCAGGTGAACTTTCCTTTAAACGAACCGCCAGGGCCGGATTAACAACCCCAGGGGCCCCTGGGCACCGAAGCTCACAGGGCCCCCTCCCTAACCAAACACCCATTTTACTATATATATATANATATATATATATATATATATATTATATATATATATATATATATATATATATATATATATATATATATATACTACTGTATTGACTATATACTACTGTATTGACATCATTCAGCAGCAAATCACATCCATCCATCCTTCATCAGCAAATGATGTCAAACATGAACACTTATGAAAGAGCAGCAGCTACTGCATTGACATCAATCAGCAGCAAACCAGTAGCAAATCACATCCATCAGAAACATGTTGCAACCATAGTGACACCAGTGCCTTGGTGTGCAGTCCATGTCCACGTGCATGAAAAACAAGTCCATGAGCTCTAAGAAAGCTCGAAGCAGCAGAAAAAGAATTCCCTTACTTTGATTGAAGTGTAGGTAGACAGTCTGTATGATGTTTTTCTCAAGTTCAAACCTGGATCACATGGAACTGCTTAGCCATTGCTCAAACCATGAATGGTGGGAGCATTTGAGGCCAGGTGTGAGTTCAGGTGTTCTGTTGGGGAGGTCAGCTGCCTGAAGAACTTGCATCCACTTCTCTGCTGTTCCCTGGGACTGCCACCTTTCTTTCTCCTGAGGTGAGGTGGTGAGGTGGTCTATCAGGCTGTTTGCAGTCACACATTCCTCATACAGCTCATCCATAGACATGTTTAGCCTGCCAAAAGGTGTTAAAGTTCATTAGTGACACATAGCCTAGGTTATGTAGTGATAAATAAATGGAAAAGCGTGTATTGTTTATATTTATAAATTTAGCATTGTATGTAAACTACATTTTGAAATGTATTTATTAATTACCTATATGAACTGTGATTTTTTTAAAAGATGGACAAGGTTGTATGTTTGCATAGTGTAAAGTAAATTCACAATTATGTATTTATTTGTACGTGTCAATTGTACACTTTTGTTTATAACTATCAATAATTAAACATGGTTCACCACTACACTGGAAATTATTGAATAATTTGAACTTCTGTTTGAATTTAATGCTATGAACTTTTTCCTTGTTGTTACATTTACTATGAATTTCTCACAGGGCAGATTAGAGCCAACATGGACTCACCAACATATATTATTATTATTATACAGTACATATAATATTGTCCAGTATGTGATGCTGCAGTCATGTTACTGAACTCCCACTGATGGGCTAACCTGGTTCCACCACCAGCAGCAGGATCCTCAGACAGAACAGCTGGTGGGATGTCCTGGTATCTGCAGCCCTCTCTCCATTTGTTTCATCATGGACATGGAGCTGTGACATTATGTTGTGCCTCTTGCTCAGCAAAAAGCTCCTCCAGTGGAGACTTTCTGAACAGACTGCAGGGAGGTTCCTAAACAAACAACAGGTTTATCAGTTTTATCAGTAAAAAGAGATTATTAAATCATTTTTAAGACTGAGAATGTGTACAATTATTAGCTCTGTTGTTATTGCCTAACTAACCTATTCAATAATTCTTCAAACTGTGACATTCACTCATAATGGAATGAAAGAGAACATAAACAGAAATTATATAATACTGAAAACTAGAGACATTAAAACATTTTAAAAGACACAGAGAACTTTAAATGGATTAAGAATGTTAATAAGTGTTGGATTTGAGTGCAATGTGCAATCCATGGCAGGAGTTGAATCCACATCTGAAAAGGGATGCAAGCTTTTCACAACATATGCTGTTGTAACTGTTCTGTGTCTCTCTTCATTCAGTTACAACGAAAACGAGCTAACGTTAGCATCGTGTTTGTATTTGAGCTGACTTAACGCTTTAAGCGGAGTATAACTTGTTAGCTGCCTTAATGTTGGTATGAGATGTAGTTCATAGTTTATTTATTTACCTGATGGAGTCGAAGAGGTAGCGATTAGCGAAAAGTTCGGCGGAGCGTTTTGCAGACGGACCACTCTGTACTTCCGGTCGGATACGAAGCGAAAATAATCCGGTGGAGCGCGTCAAAGACGGGACACTATTTTACTTCTCCACCCTCCTTTGCATGATAGAAAATTATTGCAAGTGCTGCACTGACCTGACTGGTCATTTTTTATTAATTAGTACGCTTTCGATCGCAGATGCACACTTCCGGTGGATTCTTCTTCGTTGGTTTTCGGCGGCGGCTACTTCCGGTCGGCTAACTAGCATCGAAAATAGGAATCGCAAATTAATATTTTGAACGATTCTGGGAAAACCGGACAGTTAGTCCCGGTTCCGAATGATTCTCAATGCCCAACCCTATTTAAAATCTAAGGATATTTTATTTTCTTTCTTCCCCAAAACTGCAGTGGGCTCCCTGCGGTGGACCCCATGGTGAGCATGGCCCCCTGGGCCTGGGCCCAGTCGGCCCTGCTGATAATCCGGGCCTGCGAACCGCTCCTCATAAAATCCCTAGACGGGACTTCTTTGGCAAAGTGGGCTGTTTGTTCGAACCCCCCCTCGCTACGCGTGTGTGCTGTACACCTGTTGTGCCTCTATCACTGACTGTTTTGATGTACTGCTGATCAGAATGGAGAAATAAAGACACTGTTAAAAGTACTGCTGACTGAGGTCCTGTTTAGTCCTAAAAGAGCAAACAACAGAAGCATTACTTAGAGTAATATTATTAACCTGTTACATTAGCAGTGTCCAAGCATTTATCTTTTTTTTTCCACAAGTCATACTTTTTTTTCTGAACAACTGAACTAATAAAAGTAAACAATAAAACACAGAAAAAGTTCAATCATGTCATCTGGACAATTTATTTTTGGAAGAAACGTTTGGTATTCCATCAGTCTGAGGCCTGCAAGCAGGATCTGTCGTTTTAAATAGCACCTTATTCACGTGTATCAAACCAGTCTGCTGTTTGAAACCTATCATGATCCTTGTCTAGCTCTTGCCTACAAAGATGGTGGAAAAGTGGTACAGTATTGCACAATACCGGTTGAGTGTGTGTGGGAACTAAGGCATAGGAGAAAGTTCACTCAAGGTAGGATTACTCATGCTGTCACACTGTTCCAGAACGTCATGAAATGTTCCAGCAGAGAAAAGCTGACACCCAAGTACCACCCAAGCACCAGATCTCATCAGGAACAGCTGGAGGTGCAGCCACCCTGTCACTCAGGAGGAGGATTCCTACAAAGACCAGACTTTAGTTTGTATTTTTTTGTATTTACGTTAAATGTTTTGGTTGGGACTGCATAAAATGCACATTTCTGTAAATGACTTGTGGTGTGTTTGAGCAGCACATCTCATCCCAACTGCTCCCCTGCGCGCTTTCTATAGCTGCCCACTGCCCCACCTGGTGGTGATTGGGTTAAATGCAGAGTCAAATTTCGTCTTGTATGGAAAACATACACAGATGACAAAAATGTGACATTATTATTATTATTATATTAATATGATGAATTCAAACTGTAATGAATAATGGTGTAGTGTTTCTTAAAGGAAAGCATATTGTTCTTAACCTTTCATGCAAAAGATTTTAACTGAGTGTCTGAATTTGTGTCTTTTTTTGTTCAACAATGATCAGTCTGGTCATCTGGATGGTTTTTCTGGGAGTTCAAATAAAAAATTTCCACTGGGTTTATTGGATATTTGTCATCAGACAGACGCATAAACACCTGCAATAGCAAAACCTCTTTTTTGGCAGCAGGCAGTCATAAAAAAAGAGTAAGCCAAGATCAGCAAGTAAAATCAAAGTATGCCTGAGGCTTGACTCCAGTTTGGATCTGACATCGAACTGAGCCTAAAAGTCAAGGTGTCCGGACCGGTTTTCTTGCTTGGACATGTCACCTTTGTCTGAATGGAGTTGGATCACAGTCGGTGAGTGAACAAGCTGATGTGTTGGAAAAGATTAAGGTTATAAGCTGGGAGTAGACCACAGAACATCAGCTGATGATCACTAATTTAAAGTCTTCAGGTGTGATCCTTGATGTGTAACCTCTCTTTAACTGACAGATTCACTCAAGTTACCTGTCATTTACAAAGTATTTTGGGTTATCATTGTAGAGTAATTTAAAATGGAGACTTCTTTTGTGCACACTCACCCTTTGACACTTTGACTAATTTCCATTGCTCTGAGTGTAAAGCACAAAAACATGGCAAATGGCACAGGAATATACTGTACTCAACACTCATTTTTCTCCATGTAAAAAAAAGGATAAAGAACTGATGCAAAGCCTGGCAGTTGAATGAGGTTCGCAGCACCACCATGTGGACTACAGCAAAATATTTTCTACTTAAAGTTCCTAATTTTGTTTTTAAAGAACTGGAAGTGGCAGAAATGAAGATGTTGAAGTTCTCCTTAGGAGAGACAACAAGGATGGATAAGATCAGGAATGAGATCATCAGAGGTACAGCACATGTTGAACAACTGGGAGATAAAGTTAGGGAGGCCAGACTGAGATGGTTTGGACATGTCCAGAGGAGGGACAGTGGGTATATTGGTAGAAGAATGTTAGAAATGCAGCTGCCAGGAAAAAGACAAAGAGGATATATGGATGCAGTTAGAGAGGACATGGAGTGAGGACAGAGTGAGGAGGATGACTCACTGTGGTGACCCCTGAAGAGGGAACAGCCGAAAAAAGACATGTTTCTCTTGAATGTTTGGTTGTAGTTTGGTTCCATCAGCTAGACAGCATGAGACCATGGTAAAGGGATTTTTTTTCCCAATTCCCCCCAAAAAATATTCAATTCATTTAAAATACAAAAAATGTTTACAATAAAACACAAATAATACACAAATCAAAATGAAAAGAAGCAGAAGAAGAATAAATCTTATGATGTCTGCTCCTTTTATCCTTAAAATATTTTAAACAAAATATAATATAAAATAAAAGCAATACTAAAAAGAAAAATACATCAGCTCAAACAGCAGTTTCTTTAGATTCAATTACTGTATACTTGATCATATACCTTCAAAAAACTAATTTTAACCTTTCTCTTAAATATACACAGAGATCTGACATTTTTAAGGTCATCCTCCAAACCATTCCATAACCTATACCCTGGATTAAAGTGCATCTTTCCTTCAAGCTAGTTTGAAATTGTGGTTTCACAAACATTTCTATCCCTTTAAAAAAATAACTTCTCTTTTAACAAATTTAATTTGAATATTGGAATGTAATACGTTTTTGTGGGCCTTATACATAAATAATAAAATGTTATAAGAGTCAGAGAGAGTCAGAGAGTCAGAGAGTCTTTATTGTCATTTGCACCGCATGTGGTACATGAGATGAAAACGAGATTATGTACACGAGGTCCCAGTTACATCCAACAACAAATGAAAGAGAAAAACAGTAATAACATCGAGAACTAACTAAGAAAAACATCAACTAGTAATACACTAAGCCTAATATAGTGGGAATAAACAGCAGCACGAACATGAGTTTGTATGAGCAGATGGTCACAGATGGTCACAGATGAACACAGCAACAAGAAAACATATCAGCATCACCATGATGTGATATTTTGCAGTGTTTATTTTAATTTTATTTTTATTTATTCATGAGTCTAACAGCCTCAGGGTAGAAGCTGTTCCTCAGTCTAGTGGTTCTACACTTGATGCTCCTCAACCTCCGTCCTGAGGGGAGTGGGGCAAAGAGTGAGTGTGCTGGATGAGTGAGGTCTTTCATGATACAGGTGGCTCTTTTCCTGCATCTAGAGGTGTAAATGTCTGTGATGGTGGGGAGACTGACTCCAACAGACTTCTGTGCAGCCTTCACCACTCTCTGCAGAGCTTTTCTTTCTTCAACTGTGCAGCCTCCATGCCACACGTTGATGCTGGAGCACAGGATGCTCTCCACTGCACACCTGTAGAACGAGGTGAGAACTGGGCTGCTCAGACCGGCTCGTCTCAGCCGTCTGAGGAAGTAGAGTCTCTGATGACCTTTCTTGATCAGGCTGGTGGTGTTGTTGCTCCAGCTGAGGTTATCATTCATGTGTACACCCAGGTATTTGTAGCTGGAGACCACTTCCACTGCAGACCCACCTATTATCAGTGGGGCATGGGTGTGTTTGTTCCTTCTGAAGTCCACAATCATCTCCTTTGTCTTCTTCACATTCATGTGAAGATTGTTCTCTTTGCACCAGCTCTCCAGGTGTTCCACCTCCTGTCTGTAGCTGGACTCATCATTGTTTGTGATGCATCCCACCACCGCTGTATCATCTGCAAACTTAACAATATGACAGCCTGGAAGTGTGGCTGTACAATCATATGTGAGCAGAGTGAACAGAAGGGGGCTCAGCACACATCCCTGAGGAGAGCCAGTGCTGAGGGTTATGGTGGAGGAGGAGAAGTTGTGGATCTTCACGGACTGTGGTCTGTCTGTTAAGAAGTCTAGTACCCAGTTACAAATAGAGGGGCTTAGTCCAAGTGTAGATAGTTTGTCTATCAGAGTTTGGGGGATCATGGTGTTGAAGGCAGATGTGAAGTCCACAAAGAGCAGACGCACGTATGAGTCTTTCTGATCCAGGTGGGTGAGAGCAGTGTGGACCACGGAAGAAATGGCGTCCTCTGTTGATCGGTTCTCACGGTATGCGTATTGATGAGGGTCCTCATTGATGTTGACGGTTGCCTTGATGTGGGACATGACCAGTTTCTCAAAACATTTAGCGACTATCGGGGTGAGGGCCACCGGTCTATAGTCATTCAGACCAGTCACTGTGGAGCTCTTTGGGACTGGGATGATGGTCGCGGTCTTCAGGCAGGTGGGAACTGACTCCAGTGCAAGTGAGGTGGTGAAGATGTCAGCCAGCACCTCACAGAGCTGGTCCGCAATTTACAAAATTAAGAATGTAAATTTACAATTTACAAAACAATATATTTGATGGTTGGGTGTAGTCTTTTCTAGCGATAATTCTTATAGCTCTTTTTTGTAAAAGAAAGACCGGATTTGTGATTGTCTTGCTAGCTTTACCCCAAACTTCAATACAGTAAATCAAATGAGGAAGAATTAATGTATTATATAACAGAAACAGGGCTTTGTCATTAAATAACTCCTTCACTAGTACTCCAATAGATTTTGATATTTTTGTTCTTAAGTAATTAATGTGAGTTCTCCATGATAACTTGTCATCAATGATGACACCCACCATTTACCATAACATTTTGTTCATGTTCAGTTTTTACGAGAACAAAAACATGCAGTGAAACTCTTTTTGAGCCCAAACTGATATTAACTTCTCTGGAATATGAATAACTTTGATCAAAGATTACACAACACCACTATCATGTCATTTCAGGACAGTTTTTATTTTTTTTAGCACATTTCTCTGAAACAAGCAGATGAACAAAAGTTGAGCAGTTTGCATATTTTTGACATAATGCAACTTAGAAATGTTTAACCACACATACTGTAACAAAATGACGAGACCCACCGTGGTGCTGCTGAACCTCAAGATAATCTCTTTGTTTCATTCAATAGAAACATGCCTGCTGTAAGTTATTACATTTGTTGGCGTTGGGGGTAAATTTTCAAGTAATTTCAACTGAACTGTGAAGAAATCAGGATGCATCACAATCAAAGACAGATGAATCATATTCATAGAAAAAGACATAGAAGGGAAAACATATTACGTAACAAAAATAAATCTTTGACTTCTTTAAAAAGACAACTTTAAACAGGTTGAAGACTGTGAAGCTAGATGGCAGCACAGCTCTTTAACAGAGCTTAGTTCACTTTGAGAATTCACCATAACTCTCATGTGAAGGCCAAAGAACTGAATCAGCACAGTCATATTAAAACAGAGTATCACAAGGTCAAAAGTTAACTATCATTATTTACACAGCTGAGATACATCAAATACTTAACATACGTTGGAATAAAAATGTTTGTATTCTTTTTTTATATAAATATAATACGTTTAAATAAAAAAACATACATATGGGGTGCCATTTGTAAAGTTACACTGTCAAAAATTATCAGCAATATTTTGGTTTATTTAGCATTTCATTGGAATTTTTTTTTTTTCAAAGTCGTATTTTCACCATGTCATTCGTACATTTATAAAAGTCATAGTTCCAAATTAAATATTTAAATTACGAGCTAAATATTAAATTTCTAACCTAAACACTTAATTTCTAAACTATTTAATCTGCTAACTAAATATTTAGCCCAGACCTAAATATTTAATTTGCTAGCTAAATATTTAGCTAAATATTTAACTGACAAGTTAAGTATTTAGATCTGAGATAAATATTTAGTTTGCAAATTAAATATTTGTTTTGGAAATTAAAAGTTTAGCTTGGAATATAAATATTTAGGTCAGAGTAAAATATTTAGTTGGCAAATTAAATATTCAGTTTAGGAATTAAATGTTTAGCTTAAAATTTTAATGTTTAGCTTAGAAATTAAATATTTAGCTTGTAATTTAAATATTTAGTTAGCAAATTAAATGTTAAGTTTCGGAATTAAATGTTTAGCTTAGAAATTAAATATTTAGCTTGGACAATAAATATAGTTTGGAAATTAAACATTTCGTTTTGCAAATAAATATTTAGCTTGGAAATTAAATAATTAATTAAATAATTAATTTACACCTAAATATTTAGTTTACTAACTAAATAATTAACTTGCAAGTTAATTATTTAGTTAGCAAACTAAATATTTAGGTTGGATATTAAATATTTAACTTGGAACTATGACATTTATAAATGCATGAATGACATGGTGAAAATATGACTTTAAAAAAATTCTTACCAAAATATTGCTGTTAATTTTTGACTGTGTAACTTTACAAATAGCATCCCATATAAATATATATGCCTATACATGTTCACTGTTATACTTTTAACTACAGTATACAGTATATATATTGGCTTTGTATACACTCGTGTAAATTGCACACAATGAGCAGCTCTTGGCTAATGGGCAGTTCAAGGTCCTTTAATGTGCGTGTTTTGGGGAAACCGGCTCCCAGATTTAGTGTTGATTCCTGCTCATTTCATGTGTCTCAGAAAATGTTTCCTGCCTCGGCTGCTGAGTTCACTTTGAAGGCTGAAGGAGACAAACGTTCTTGTCAATTCCCACAGATACTCATCTACAGTATAAGTCACACAGTTCAGGCATGCATTATGCTAATCATGCATACGCAGTTTGCATTATTTGTTTTGTTTTTATTCAGAGAAACTTGAGCTCCCTGTGATAGACTGCACAGGTGCACCAGCTTCTCCTTCCCTCACTTGTACAAACTGCTGGAGTAAAACTCTTGAAGCTTTGTTGGACGTGAGCAGATTAGCTCAACAGGGAGTCTCCTCTGCCTTTCATGGCCCCTGCGTGTTTGATTTTGTCTTCGATCCCAGTCTGGAGAGCAAGCCGAGCGATGTCCACGAGCGAGCGGCGGCGACGACCGTAACCATATGAGCCAATCTTGCTCTGAGGAGCGCAGACCATTGTGGTCTGCTGGCTGATCTTGCTCAGTTTTTCAATCAGTTCATGGTACAGGCACGTGATGAGGAAACAACGAGATGGTTTGGATGATGATGATGATGATGATCTTTTGTATCTTATATTTACTCTACATCTGGGGAAAGAGACATATGGGTTAAGGTTTTTCAAGGCTGTCACTTATATTAAAACATTGTATGAATAATAAGCATTGATATTTAAGTCCTCCCCTAAAAGTTATTTAAGCTGTAAAGCAGGATTGTTCAACTAAATTGCTCAGGGGGGCACAGTTGCTGAAAGCCAAGAGCTCAGGGGTCGGACATCCAGCAATCATTCTCATTTTACAACTTTAAATCTAGTATTATTTAGAAAGGAACCCATGGTGGGCCGAACTGAGCACAGGCCCACGAGCCGCCAGTTGAATAGCCGTGCTTTAAAGTTTTCCATGTGAGTAGTGCCTCAGGATTCCTTATCATTAGGGATGCACAATACTGGATTTTTGGCCAATGTCCGATATGTTAAAACTTATTTAGCCGATAACAGATACCAGTACTGATATGTTTTCACCTAGACCTACTTACATAGACTAGATAGCTTTCTATGCTGTAGAATTAAAATAAAACATTATTCTGCATGGTCTTTGTCAATATGGCCTGGTACCAAATGCAGATGCCAAAAAGAGGGCTGAAAATGATGCAACACTTCAACTTGGATTATGTTTGATGTCAAATGTATTCTTGACATTTACTCTCTTTAACACAATAACAATACTCAAACAGTGCAAATTTGTAAATTTTCACAAATCTAAACTAAACGGCGTGCATGATGTCATAGCATTGTGCTGGCACTGCAGGTATTCTTGTCATTGGGTTGTCATAAAAAACAGTGCCATATACAGGTGGTCCCCGACTTACGAGCGCTCTTACTTACGAGGTTCCGGATTTACGAGATTATCATAATTAATAAAAATATGATTTTTTTTCTTTTCTTTTTTTGTGTGTGTTTAAATGTTCTTAATTTCATGTGTACAGCACTTTGTTGCAGCTGTGGTTGTTTTAAATGGCTTTATAAATAAAGTATAATTGTTATTTTTATGTTTTATTTCAATTTTTAGCGTTTTAGCGATCGCTCCCAAAGCGCCGCCGCCTGACATGCAACGAGCGGAGCGAAGCGGGCGGGGACACCAAGCCGACATGCCGGCGAAGGGAAAATCTGCGGCCGGGAGCTGGCTTTGGAGGACCGTGCGTCCGATCAGAGGTTGCCTGATACGGATAAATTAGCTGGAAACACTCGGTGAACTTTGTGGATGTGTCTGGTCTGGAGCAGCAGCCGCTATCGCATCCCAAAGCGCTGCGCGACAACATTAGCTCATGGGCTAAGCTAAGGCTAGGCTAAATGCTAAGCGGACCCCACCAGAACCAAACCGAACAGACGGGCGGCGGCCGGGAGCTCGCCTCAATGTCCGCCTCAATGTCCGGGAGCTCGCCTTACCCCAAATTTACACTACATGCGTTCCGGCTCTGCCCCGCTCCGGTCCGACCTCCGCAGCAAATACGCACCCATTATAATCAATGAGAGCGTTTACACTGGCTCCGCACGGCGGCGGCGAGCGGACGGCAGTCCGTCAAAATTAGAACAGATCCTATTTCTGCCGGACGCCGGAGCTGTGCCGGAGTCAACTTTTAAAGATTACGTCGCACCAACAGGAAAAGGAACGAGCACAACATCCGTATTTACAAAATAAAATCACCACGGGCGGACTAATCCTAGCTCTATACGGATTTATTTGTACAAAAATGCTGTCAAACTATCATTTATGACTACGCCAGTCTCTACTGTTGTTCTCCTTCTTCCACCGAATGAATTGTTTTGTTCTGACTTCCTTATTTATCACTTGATTTATCGCGCGATCTCGCAATTCCCGCGCATGCGTCTCGGAGCGGCGCATCCAGGCGGACCGGACCGGAGCGGAGGTAGTGTAAACTGGACTTTGAGACGGTCAGCTGCGACCTGCGGAGCGGAGCCGGAACGCATGTAGTGTAAATTCCGGGTAAGATGTTGGATGGACACCCAGCTAACGTGGAGAAGCAGCTCCGACAGCCTTTTTTGGATGTGCTACACGCTAACGAGCGCTAACAAGTGCAGGCCTAATCTGGCGGGGGCTAACAACAGCTAACGCGGGCAGCTTGTTTGAACGAACACCGCGGAGAAACGGCTTTCGGTAAGTTTATTAAATATTTTTCTGGCTCCAAATGTATGAAGTTAGTGTACTGACAGTCCTTCCTGTAAACAGCTTGGACTGCGTGGTGCTGCAGAAATCTGGGGACCTCGGACATAACGCGGCAGAGCTAAGAGACGAGAGAAGCTGCGCTCAAAGTAAGAAATTAATTTTTTATATTTTTTATAAATGTTTTAAATTGTTTTAAAGTGTTTTAAAGTGTTAGGATAGTTGAAATGCTTGGTAACTTCATTACCTACATGTACGTTTTC
>JBBPBX010015640.1:0-26460 GCA_038048925.1 Garcialebias charrua | reverse complement strand
TATATATATGTATATATGTATATATATATATGTATATATATATATATGTATATATGTATATATATATATATATATGTATATATATTATATATATATATACAGGTAGTCCCCGATTTACGAGCGAGTTCCGTTACAACGAGGCGCTCGTAAACCGGAAATCTCGTAATTTGGAACGGCCGCCACGTGTCTCGTAAGTCCGGAATTTCGCTCGTAAATTGGAACGGTTTTGCTAGCGCGACTACGAACACTCGTTTTTCATCGAAAAACTGCTTATGAGTGCATAAAAATGATCGGAAACGTGTGTCCACATGTTTAGCTAACGAACTGTGGTGAAAAAACACAGAAAAACTCAGTATTTTTTGCGTTTTTTCCAAAAATTCGCCAGCTCGTAAGTCCGGAACCTCGTAGATCAGAGCGCTCGTAAATCGGGGACTACCTGTATATATATATATATATATATATATATATATATATATATATATATATATATATATATATATATATATATATACATATATATATATATATATATATATATATATATAGGTATTCCCCATCTTATGAGCGCTCTTACATACAGCACTTTTTTGTGTTTTTAGATGAAAGTGTTTTTGATGAAAAACGAGTGTTCGTAGTAGCGCTAGCATAAATGTTCCAACTTACGAGCGAAAATCCGGACTTACAAGAACACGTGTTTCATGTTCCGACGTACGAGATTTCGCCTTACGAGATACTCGGAGGAACGGAACTCGCTTGTAAGTTGGGGAATCTATTATTCAATGAATAGATAATAGCCAATTATTTAATGAATCAATCTAGTGATCAAATGTTTTTCCAGTTGTGTTATTTGTATTTAATATCTATCATATATACAAAGTATATATATATATGTATATATATATATATATATATACAGGTGGTCCCCGACATACGAGCGAGTTCCGTTCCTCCGAGGTTCTCGTAAGACGAAAATCTCGTAAGTCCGTACTGACCTTTAATCGACCTTTATATAACACACGAGCCGCCACTGAACACGTACATGTAGGTAATGAAGTTACCAAGCATTTCAACTATCCTAACACTTTAAAACACTTTAAAACAATTTAAAACATTTATAAAAAATATAAAAAATTAATTTCTTACTTTGAGCGCAGCTTCTCTCGTCTCTTAGCTCTGCCGCGTTATGTCCGAGGTCCCCAGATTTCTGCAGCACCACGCAGTCCAAGCTGTTTACAGGAAGGACTGTCAGTACACTAACTTCATACATTTGGAGCCAGAAAAATATTTAATAAACTTACCGAAAGCCGTTTCTCCGCGGTGTTCGTTCAAACAAGCTGCCCGCGTTAGCTGTTGTTAGCCCCCGCCAGATTAGGCCTGCACTTGTTAGCGCTCGTTAGCGTGTAGCACATCCAAAAAAGGCTGTCGGAGCTGCTTCTCCACGTTAGCTGGGTGTCCATCCGACATCTTACCCGGAATTTACACTACATGCGTTCCGGCTCCGCTCCGCCCCGCTCCGCAGGTCGCAGCTGACCGTCTCAAAGTCCAGTTTACACTACCTCCGCTCCGGTCCGGTCCGCCTGGATGCGCCGCTCCGAGACGCATGCGCGGGAATTGCGAGATTGCGCGATAAATCAAGTGATAAATAAGGAAGTCAGAACAAAACAATTCATTCGGTGGAAGAAGGAGAACAACAGTAGAGACTGGCGTAGTCATAAATGATAGTTTGACAGCATTTTTGTACAAATAAATCCGTATAGAGCTAGGATTAGTCCGCCCGTGGTGATTTTATTTTGTAAATACGGATGTTGTGCTCGTTCCTTTTCCTGTTGGTGCGACGTAATCTTTAAAAGTTGACTCCGGCACAGCTCCGGCGTCCGGCAGAAATAGGATCTGTTCTAATTTTGACGGACTGCCGTCCGCTCGCCGCCGCCGTGCGGAGCCAGTGTAAACGCTCTCATTGATTATAATGGGTGCGTATTTGCTGCGGAGGTCGGACCGGAGCGGGAGGAGCCGGAACGCATGTAGTGTAAATTTGGGGTAAGGCGAGCTCCCGGACATTGAGGCGGACATTGAGGCGAGCTCCCGGCCGCCGCCCGTCTGTTCGGTTTGGTTCTGGTGGGGTCCGCTTAGCATTTAGCCTAGCCTTAGCTTAGCCCATGAGCTAATGTTGTCGCGCAGCGCTTTGGGATGCGATTGCGGCTGTTGCTCCAGACCAGACACATCCACAAAGTTCACCGAGTGTTTCCAGCTAATTTATCCGTATCAGGCAACCTCTGATCGGACGCACGGTCCTCCAAAGCCAGCTCCCGGCCGCAGATTTTCCCTTCGCCGGCATGTCGGCTTGGTGTCCCCGCCTGCTTCGCTCCGCTCGTTGCATGTCAGGCGGCGGCGCTTTGGGAGCGATCGCTAAAACGCTAAAAATTGAAATAAAACATAAAAATAACAATTATACTTTATTTATAAAGCCATTTAAAACAACCACAGCTGCAACAAAGTGCTGTACACATGAAATTAAGAACATTTAAACACACACAAAAAAATTTTTTTCATTTTTTTTCATATTTTTATTAATTATGATAATCTCGTAAATCCGGAACCTCGTAAGTAAGAGCGCTCGTAAGTCGGGGACCACCTGTATATGGCGCTGTTTTTTTAATGACAACCCAATGACAAGAATACCTGCAGTGCCAGCCCAATGCTATGACATCATGCACGCCGTTTAGTTTAGATTTGTGAAAATTTACAAATTTGCACTGTTTGTGTATTGTTATAATCCAAGTTGAAGTGTTGCATCATTTTCAGCCCTCTTTTTGGCATCTGCATTTGGTACCAGGCCATATTGACAAAGACCATGCAGAATAATGTTTAATTTTAATTCTACAGCAGAAAAAGCTATCTAGTCTATGTAAGTAGGTCTAGGTGAAAACATATCAGTACTGGTATCTGTTATCGGCTAAATAAGTTTTAACATATCGGACATTGGCCAAAAATCCAGTATTGTGCATCCTTAATGATAAGGAATCCTGAGGCACTACTCACATGGAAAACTTTAAAGCACGGCTATTCAACTGGCGGCTCGTGGGCCTGTGCTCAGTTCGGCCCACCATGGGTTCCTTTCTAAATAATACTAGATTTAAAGTTGTAAAATGAGAATGATTGCTGGATGTCCGACCCCTGAGCTCTTGGCTTTCAGTAACTGTGCCCCCCTGAGCAATTTAGATGAACAATCCTGCTTTAGAGCTTAAATAACTTTTAGGGAGGACTTAAATATCGATGCTTATTATTCATACAATGTTTTAATATAAGTGACAGCCTTGAAAAACCTTAACCCATATGTCTCTTTCCCCAGATGTAGAGTAAATATAAGATACAAAAGATCATCATCATCATCATCCAAACCATCTCGTTGTTTCCTCATCACGTGCCTGTACCATGAACTGATTGAAAAACTGAGCAAGATCAGCCAGCAGACCACAATGGTCTGCGCTCCTCAGAGCAAGATTGGCTCATATGGTTACGGTCGTCGCCGCCGCTCGCTCGTGGACATCGCTCGGCTTGCTCTCCAGACTGGGATCGAAGACAAAATCAAACACGCAGGGGCCATGAAAGGCAGAGGAGACTCCCTGTTGAGCTAATCTGCTCACGTCCAACAAAGCTTCAAGAGTTTTACTCCAGCAGTTTGTACAAGTGAGGGAAGGAGAAGCTGGTGCACCTGTGCAGTCTATCACAGGGAGCTCAAGTTTCTCTGAATAAAAACAAAACAAATAATGCAAACTGCGTATGCATGATTAGCATAATGCATGCCTGAACTGTGTGACTTATACTGTAGATGAGTATCTGTGGGAATTGACAAGAACGTTTGTCTCCTTCAGCCTTCAAAGTGAACTCAGCAGCCGAGGCAGGAAACATTTTCTGAGACACATGAAATGAGCAGGAATCAACACTAAATCTGGGAGCCGGTTTCCCCAAAACACGCACATTAAAGGACCTTGAACTGCCCATTAGCCAAGATCTGCTCATTGTGTGCAATTTACACAACGAGTGTATACAAAGCCAATATATATACTGTATACTGTAGTTAAAAGTATAACAGTGAACATGTATAGGCATATATATTTATATGGGATGCTATTTGTAAAGTTACACAGTCAAAAATTAACAGCAATATTTTGGTAAGAATTTTTTTAAAGTCATATTTTCACCATGTCATTCATGCATTTATAAATGTCATAGTTCCAAGTTAAATATTTAATATCCAACCTAAATATTTAGTTTGCTAACTAAATAATTAACTTGCAAGTTAATTATTTAGTTAGTAAACTAAATATTTAGGTGTAAATTAATTATTTAATTAATTATTTAATTTCCAAGCTAAATATTTATTTGCAAAACGAAATGTTTAATTTCCAAACTATATTTATTGTCCAAGCTAAATATTTAATTTCTAAGCTAAACATTTAATTCCGAAACTTAACATTTAATTTGCTAACTAAATATTTAAATTACAAGCTAAATATTTAATTTCTAAGCTAAACATTAAAATTTTAAGCTAAACATTTAATTCCTAAACTGAATATTTAATTTGCCAACTAAATATTTTACTCTGACCTAAATATTTATATTCCAAGCTAAACTTTTAATTTCCAAAACAAATATTTAATTTGCAAACTAAATATTTATCTCAGATCTAAATACTTAACTTGTCAGTTAAATATTTAGCTAAATATTTAGCTAGCAAATTAAATATTTAGGTCTGGGCTAAATATTTAGTTAGCAGATTAAATATTTAGTTTAGAAATTAAGTGTTTAGCTTAGAAATTAAATATTTAGCTCGTAATTTAAATATTTAATTTGGAACTATGACTTTTATAAATGTATGAATGACATGGTGAAAATACGACTTTGAAAAAAAAAAATTCTAATGAAATGCTAAATAAACCAAAATATTGCTGTTAATTTTTGACAGTGTAACTTTACAAATGGCACCCCATATGTATGTTTTTTTATTTAAACGTATTATATTTATATAAAAAAAGAATACAAACATTTTTATTCCAACGTATGTTAAGTATTTGATGTATCTCAGCTGTGTAAATAATGATAGTTAACTTTTGACCTTGTGATACTCTGTTTTAATATGACTGTGCTGATTCAGTTCTTTGGCCTTCACATGAGAGTTATGGTGAATTCTCAAAGTGAACTAAGCTCTGTTAAAGAGCTGTGCTGCCATCTAGCTTCACAGTCTTCAACCTGTTTAAAGTTGTCTTTTTAAAGAAGTCAAAGATTTATTTTTGTTACGTAATATGTTTTCCCTTCTATGTCTTTTTCTATGAATATGATTCATCTGTCTTTGATTGTGATGCATCCTGATTTCTTCACAGTTCAGTTGAAATTACTTGAAAATTTACCCCCAACGCCAACAAATGTAATAACTTACAGCAGGCATGTTTCTATTGAATGAAACAAAGAGATTATCTTGAGGTTCAGCAGCACCACGGTGGGTCTCGTCATTTTGTTACAGTATGTGTGGTTAAACATTTCTAAGTTGCATTATGTCAAAAATATGCAAACTGCTCAACTTTTGTTCATCTGCTTGTTTCAGAGAAATGTGCTAAAAAAAATAAAAACTGTCCTGAAATGACATGATAGTGGTGTTGTGTAATCTTTGATCAAAGTTATTCATATTCCAGAGAAGTTAATATCAGTTTGGGCTCAAAAAGAGTTTCACTGCATGTTTTTGTTCTCGTAAAAACTGAACATGAACAAAATGTTATGGTAAATGGTAAGTTAATGAGGTGAAATTTTTGGGTGTCATCATTGATGACAGGTTATCATGGAGAACTCACATTAATTACTTAAGAACAAAAATATTAAAATCTATTGGAGTACTATATAAAGTGAAGGAGTTATTTAATGACAAAGCCCTGTTTCTGTTATATAATACATTAATTCTTCCTCATTTGATTTACTGTATTGAAGTTTGGGGTAAAGCTTGCAAGACAATCACAAATCCGGTCTTTCTTTTACAAAAAAGAGCTATAAGAATTATCGCTAAAAGACTACACCCAACCATCAAATATATTGTTTTGTAAATTGAAAATTTTGAAATTCTATGAATTGGTTGATTATAACATTTTATTATTTATGTATAAGGCCCACAAAAACGTATTACATTCCAATATTCAAATTAAATTTGTTAAAAGAGAAGTTATTTTTTTAAAGGGATAGAAATGTTTGTGAAACCACAATTTCAAACTAGCTTGAAGGAAAGATGCACTTTAATCCAGGGTATAGGTTTATGGAATGGTTTGGAGGATGACCTTAAAAATGTCAGATCTCTGTGTATATTTAAGAGAAAGGTTAAAATTAGTTTTTTGAAGGTATATGATCAAGTATAATTGAATCTAAAGAAACTGCTGTTTGAGCTGATGTATTTTTCTTTTTAGTATTGCTTTTATTTCATATTATATTTTGTTTAAAAATATTTTAAGGATAAAAAGGAGCAGACATCATAAGATTTATTCTTCTTCTGCTTCTTTTCATTTTGATTTGTGTATTATTTGTGTTTTATTGTAAACATTTTTTGTATTTTAAATGAATTGAATATTTTTTGGGGGGAATTGGGAAAAAAAATCCCTTTACCATGGTCTCATGCTGTCTAGCTGATGGAACCAAACTACAACCAAACATTCAAGAGAAACATGTCTTTTTTCGGCTGTTCCCTCTTCAGGGGTCACCACAGTGAGTCATCCTCCTCCTCACTCTGTCCTCACTCCATGTCCTCTCTAACTGCATCCATATATCCTCGTTGTCTTTTTCCTGTCAGCTGCAATTCTAACATCCTTCTACCAATATACCCACTGTCCCTCCTCTGGACATGTCCAAACCATCTCAGTCTGGCCTCTCTAACTTTATCTCCCAGTTGTTCAACATGTGCTGTACCTCTGATTATCTCATTCCTGATCTTATCCATCCTTGTTGTCTCTCCTAACTTCAACATCTTCATTTCTGCCACTTCCAGTTCGTTAAAAACAAAATTAGGAACTTTAAGTAGAAAATATTTTGCTGTAGTCCACATGGTGGTGCTGCGAACCTCATTCAACTGCCAGGCTTTGCATCAGTTCTTTATCCTTTTTTTTACATGGAGAAAAATGAGTGTTGAGTACAGTATATTCCTGTGCCATTTGCCATGTTTTTGCAATCTCCCTCAGAGTATAAAAGCTCATTTCTAACAGAATAAAGGACAGCTGTGCTTTACACTCAGAGCAATGGAAATTAGTCAAAGTGTCAAAGGGTGAGTGTGCACAAAAGAAGTCTCCATTTTAAATTACTCTACAATGATAACCCAAAATACTTTGTAAATGACAGGTAACTTGAGTGAATCTGTCAGTTAAAGAGAGGTTACACATCAAGGATCACACCTGAAGACTTTAAATTAGTGATCATCAGCTGATGTTCTGTGGTCTACTCCCAGCTTATAACCTTAATCTTTTCCAACACATCAGCTTGTTCACTCACCGACTGTGATCCAACTCCATTCAGACAAAGGTGACATGTCCAAGCAAGAAAACCGGTCCGGACACCTTGACTTTTAGGCTCAGTTCGATGTCAGATCCAAACTGGAGTCAAGCCTCAGGCATACTTTGATTTTACTTGCTGATCTTGGCTTACTCTTTTTTTATGACTGCCTGCTGCCAAAAAAGAGGTTTTGCTATTGCAGGTGTTTATGCGTCTGTCTGATGACAAATATCCAATAAACCCAGTGGAAATTTTTTATTTGAACTCCCAGAAAAACCATCCAGATGACCAGACTGATCATTGTTGAACAAAAAAAGACACAAATTCAGACACTCAGTTAAAATCTTTTGCATGAAAGGTTAAGAACAATATGCTTTCCTTTAAGAAACACTACACCATTATTCATTACAGTTTGAATTCATCATATTAATATAATAATAATGTCACATTTTTGTCATCTGTGTATGTTTTCCATACAAGACGAAATTTGACTCTGCATTTAACCCAATCACCACCAGGTGGGGCAGTGGGCAGCTATAGAAAGCGCGCCGGGGAGCAGTTGGGATGAGATGTGCTGCTCAAACACACCACAAGTTATTTACAGAAATGTGCATTTTATGCAGTCCCAACCAAAACATTTAACGCAAATACAAAAAAATACAAACTAAAGTCTGGTCTTTGTAGGAATCCTCCTCCTGAGTGACAGGGTGGCTGCACCTCCAGCTGTTCCTGATGAGATCTGGTGCTTGGGTGGTACTTGGGTGTCAGCTTTTCTCTGCTGGAACATTTCATGACGTTCTGGAACAGTGTGACAGCATGAGTAATCCTACCTTGAGTGAACTTTCTCCTATGCCTTAGTTCCCACACACACTCAACCGGTATTGTGCAATACTGTACCACTTTTCCACCATCTTTGTAGGCAAGAGCTAGACAAGGATCATGATAGGTTTCAAACAGCAGACTGGTTTGATACACGTGAATAAGGTGCTATTTAAAGTGCGACTAAACACAGGCTGAGAAAGTACCTCTTCCCCCTGAAGCAGTTTGAAAATCTCCCTGAAAATGGGCGTGTCGAGAGACAAGGAGGGGTGGAGGTAGAGTTGTGCTTTTGTTCACGCCTCCACCAGCAACAACCTAAAACAAATTAAACCTCTAGCCAACAACATACACCAAGCAACAACAAAGTATAAACATGTAGATGTATTTATCTATTCCACCCATTCCATCCAAAACCAAAGGCTTACAAAAATGGATAAAAAATGAAAAGTAAAACCGTTTGTCAGGAGTGAAATGTGGCACTTCCATATAAGGTATGAATGCTGCAGGACCTTCTCATCTCTGCAGGGGATTGGCTCTGCTTGAACCACCTTTGTGATGTCAGAGTGAGAAAACGTGTCACAGTGAGAATCCTAGACCAATAAGAAAATTAAGCTGCAATACCTATGTTCAACCCATAGATGTTACCATAAACACGTTTTTAGACCGGGGTTTAGTTCCTCTTTAAAATGACAGATCCTGCCTGCAGGCCTCAGACTGATGGAATACCAAACGTTTCTTCCAAAAAGAAATTGTCCAGATGACATGATTGAACTTTTTCTGTGTTTTATTGTTTACTTTTATTAGTTCAGTTGTTCAGAAAAAAAAGTATGACTTGTGGAAAAAAAAAGATAAATGCTTGGACACTGCTAATGTAACAGGTTAATAATATTACTCTAAGTAATGCTTCTGTTGTTTGCTCTTTTAGGACTAAACAGGACCTCAGTCAGCAGTACTTTTAACAGTGTCTTTATTTCTCCATTCTGATCAGCAGTACATCAAAACAGTCAGTGATAGAGGCACAACAGGTGTACAGCACACACACGTAGCGAGGGGGGGTTCGAACAAACCGCCCACTTTGCCTACAATAATAATGTGTTTGTCTGTCATCTGCGTATGTTTCCCATACACAGACGAAATTCGTCTCTGCATTTAACCCAACCACCCCAGGTGGTGCAGTGAGCAGCCAGAGGGTGCTCGGGGAGCTGCGAAATAGGGGTGCACTCATTGACACCCCAAGGTGTGTAGTGGCCGGGACGCGAACCCGCGTCCTTCGGGTCCCAAGTCAAACGCCCTAACCACTACACCATCTTGGCTCCATATGAAGTCCCGTCTAGGGATTTTATGAGGAGCGGTTCGTTTAAAGGAAAGTTCACCTGATAAAACAACACGCCTCGGTGGTCGACTGCAAACGCGTCGGGTTGCCACTCCAAACCTTATCTAGACTTGGGTTCGGTTCCCACCTGGTTGAAGTTATTTTACGTTTGTCTTTTATTGGATTTTAAAAAAAGGAGTTAATGCCTGTGGTTAACACAAACTCCTTTTTTTTTGTTATATACGATTATTCGCCCGCACTTAATTTACTGTATACTGTAGATATTTGGTAGCCTGGCCCTCGCCTTCCTGCACAGCTCCGCTCAATTCTCATTTCCCTTCACTGCACAGTCTGGGACTTCTCCCATAGACAACGATTTCTCCGGTAGATTTTTGACCGGACCAATCAGAGAACAGAAGGGGCGGAGTTTTTGGCCCCTAACCCACGCCCCCACCTGTCCCAGCGCAGCCAGCGAGCATTCGCATGTTCTCATTCAAAGCGATGCAGGACTGTTTTATATGTGACACAAATTTATTAATTTCCCCTTCTTAATCCCTTATCTGGAGTTTTCTTTTGTTTTTTCCCCAAAAGTCAAGTAATCGCTCCCTCCTCCCTCCTCCTTCTCCTCTCCGCTGAGTGAAATGAACAAGGAAATGACTGAGGTTGTCACGAGAGAATTAAACTCGGGTTTTACGTTGCTGCCCGAGTCCCATCAGATTTTCTGGTCTTCTGGTGAGCTGGACCAGCGATCCATGGTTTTATTTTATTTTATTAAAACGTTTTATTAACATATAAACACAGAATATGCAGCGCGGCAGCCGGCAGCTATGACATTAATATATGTTATTTTGACAGTATTATATATACATTTCTTTTTAAATGTAATGATTGACGTATAAACTACGGTTTTTATATATATATTTATATATAGTGAACATGTAAACATGCAAATTACAACAGTGGAAATATGAATGGTGTTTTTCAGAACGTATGTTTGAATAAACTTCTAAAATAAAACAGATAATTTAAAAAGGACTCATGTTTTTAGACTATAATGATTATTAGATAAATTAATTAATGTATTACCGTTTCAGTGCTCTGTAAAAGAGTTATCCCGATCAGCCTCTAAAAGTTGCGGCTGAAAAACAAACACCTGCTCACTTCCTGAACGTGACACCTCTCAGCAGCAGCAGGAAGAAAATAAAACCCTGCTGTTTCTTGTTGATCACTCAAAATAACTTCTGCTTCACGAACTGAAGACAAATCACTAAAATATCAACTTTTAAATTGCTAAATTCGTCTGATGCGTCTGCATTCTCCGCCATTGTTTTTCAATGCGCGTTGGAGCAGGAATCTGGACGTGACGTCACAGTCACGTGACCGGAAATATCCGGATTTACCGTGTAAAAAAACGGCGCTAATTTTAAACTATTTTTGAGAGGAATTTTCATTAATTTAACATTGTTTTAGCAAAAACGATCATAGTTCAATGTTAAAATATATATATGTTGTGCCATTTTATGGAAAGTTCAAAGATGATGTCAGGGGAGCTTTAAGCCATGACTGGGACCGTGAAGAAACCGGGGGTCCGGAGCCACATCCCTCCACCTTCTCACAGCCCCCCTGTTCAGAAGAGGAAGACCCCTGCCCATTATCTGCGTGTGCTACGCCTGACACACCCATGGCTGCAGCATGCGAGGGCCACGTGTCGGAATCTCCTTTGCCAGCCTCTTTGGGTAAGATGTGCCTTTTAACTTGTTCTAAATGTGGCTTGGGTGTGTTTAACGTTTGCTTTTGTTTCATCCAACAGTTAATTTTGTGGAGAGCTACAGGTGTTTTCTGGAGGACGGTTGCCCGAGCGCCAAGCACCGACAGAACGTGAGGTTGGCTGTCACTCGGGTCAACCATTCCATCCGGCATATGGCGCATGGTTGTAACCAGAGCCATATAAAGTGAGAGTTGCGACACTCTTTGAACTCGCCGACAGGCGGTCACGTGGTTCATGTAGCTCTCAATTGTTCCAAACAGCTCGTCGCTGTGAGTCAATTTGAACAGCTACTGGCGCAACATGACACAAAAAACCGACTTTTCTTACTTTGTCCAGCGTTTTTCAGTAATTATTGAGCCGTAACAAACTGACAATCTTTCTACCTTTCTCCTCTTTATTTCTTATCCTGCAGCTCCACCTAGTGGCTTGAGCACTACACTATGCGTTTTTCTTAAAGGGGACCAAATGTAGGATATATAATTTTTTGTGGTTTATCTGTGGGCTATCCAGACCATTTTCAGTCAATTTTATACACAAAATAATGCTTAGATTAAAAAATATCCCCTTTCTAATTCTGCCAAATTTCACTTCCGTTCTAAACGACCGGTTTATGAATAATGAGGTCTGAAAGCCACGCCCTACAAAGACCTATTTACATTAACTACGCCCTCTGTAACAGCCAGTATCTCTAATATGTTGTTATTTTAAAATTAGCTCTTTTTTATTACTCATTTGACTTACTGTTAGTGCTAGTAGCTTAAGATAACTTACCAAAAGCCCTCTGCGCGCGCCGCCATTTGCAGCTCCTTTTTTTAGCATTAGCTCCGAGGCTAATGATAGCTTTTCCTCCTCCGAGCGGGCGGTGTGCTCCGCTCGTTGCATGCGGCGCTTGTTGGAGCGTGCTTCAGTCCACACACAAAGTTCACAGAATGTCTCCAGTTAATTTATCCGCATGAGGCAACTTTTGACCGGACCCCCGGACCTCAAAAGTCAGTAGCTCCCAACAACTCCCGCACGCAGATGGTGTCTTCGCCGGCGGTCTGCAAAACAAAAGGCTTAAAAAAAAAAAAAAAAGGAAATCCGCGACCGTGACGCGAACCCGTGTCCTTCGGATGACGAGTCCGGTTCATTACCTCTGGGCCAACCGTGCAGTTGTGCAAAAATAGTCTTTCATCGTATAAGAAATAATCACAACCACCTACATTTAGAACGCTGAAGTTTTGATTAGATTTTGATGAAGTGAAAGGTATTCTTAAAATAAATAAGTTGCTAATCTGAAAATATATCGATCAGTGGTGCTTGATGGCTCTTTTTTATTACTCATTACGCGAAGAGAGTGTGTGTGTGCACAGTTTTCTGCCGGCTTCGCGTTGGGAGCGATATTACACTAAAAATTGAACTAAAACGTAAAAATAACAATTATAAAGTATTATTATGTCGATGTATATATCTAGTCTCACCCCGATTTCTCCGAAACAAAAGGCTTTAAAAAAAAGGGGGGGGAAAAAAAGATGCCGTTGACGGGACGCGATCTCCGCTCTCCTGCGTGGCGGTCAAGTGTCGTAACCGCTCAACCAAACTGACAGTTGTGCAACAGTAGTCCTTCATCATATAAGAAACAAGTCCAAACCGCTAGAGTGTGTGTGCACAGTTTCAACGAGACAGAGTTCATTCAAACAAGGTAATAAAACATTCTGGTTTTACTCGAGATGTGCTGCATGGCTGGAGCAGGGCAAACCCCTAGCCCCCCATGGGCTAAATAAATGAATAAATGACCGCCAGGTCAGCTCCTAAACCGCTAGGCAACCGTGACATCTTTTATACTCAAGTGGGTGGAGCATCACCAGGGGTTGCTAGGTGAGGGGCTGGACTCAGGTTTGAGGTGATTGGCTACGGTTTGTGACGTCACAAACCGCAGGAAGTGTGAAACGGAGCGTTTTTAATCACAGACAAATAAATCTACTTAGAGTAAATAAACCACTGGGTGCATTTTTTTGGCACAAGGACTGTTTTTTTATGAAGTAAATACCCAAAGTTGAGTAAAAAAACATTAAAAAGTGAATTTTGCATGTGTGGTCCCCTTTAAAGGTTGAGTCTGCAGTTTCTGTAGAACATCAGCACTTAGAAAAAATTTCAACAAGCAAAGCATTCTGATCCCTCCCCCTCAGAGCCATATATGGCTCTGCCCCCTTGTGGTCTGTTAAAATTCAAATTCAAGCTCTGTTTTTATTGGCTGATTCAAATTCAAGCTCGGTTTTTATTGGCTGGTTACAAACTTTGTTTTTATTGGCTGGAAAATGGCGGGTCACTTTTTCTTTTTAGAAATGCTTATTTACCACCTGGAGAAGCAAGGGGACAATATTTTTTTTTAGTTTTTTTCAGAGATTACTTCTCTAACATCAATCTAGTGACAAAGTGAAGAAATATGTTAAAAAATTATTGTTAGAAAAGTTACATATAGCAGCTTTAAGCATTTTTTGACGTTTTAAACGCTTCACAAGGGCAAAAGAAAATTGTATTTTCATCAACTTACCGGAGAAAACACGTCTGAAACATCAACAATGAACTACGTTTGATGCTAGTAGCGCTGCCGTTTGGAACAGTTTAGTGGAACGAATCGCCCCATAGATATCTTATGAATCGCCCCCTCCATGACCCACGTGACTTCCGCATTCCATTCTTACAACGGGAGTCTATGGAAGTGTCGGAACTCTCACTTTATATGGCTCTGGTTGTAACTAGCTGAGCACCTGGCTCTTCCCGGATGACGTTGGGCGTGTTCAAAGGTAAGCTGGTTTGAGGTAGTCGCAATGTATTCCTGTAAAAAGCTTAAAGGGGACCACAGATAGGTTTTTAACATTTTTATGGTATGTCTGTGGGCTATCCAGACAATGTTCATTCAATTTAATACACAAAATAATTCTTAGATAATCAATTATACCCTTTTTAATTCTGCCATTTTTAACTTTCGTTTTGAACGACTGGTTTATGATAATGAGCTCTCATGGCCACGCCCTTCAAAGATCTGTTTACATTAACTCCGCCCTCTGTAACAGCCAGTATCTCTAAACTGTTGTTGTTTTAAAATTAGCTCTTTTTTTAAAAGGGTTAGTGTTAACCTTTCCTGCTCAGTCTTTCATCCGTGGTCAAAAGACACAGGGGAGATTTTCCTCCAGGGCTGAAGTCTCTGCTTCAGGGTTAACTCCCTCGCTCGCCTTGCACATAAACCACACGGTGGCTGAAGGTTAATCCTCTTGTTTTAATAATAATTCCAGCCAACAGGTGCACAAACAGACTTTCTTACAGCCGCGTTTCAATTTGCCGTTCACTTTACTCCACACACACACACACACTCACACACACACACACACACACACACACACACATACACACACCATCACGTCTTGCTCTCCTCAACACGCTAAAGGACCCTCTAGGCTTTTGACGACCAGTGTACCTGCGTACGGATATTTTAGAGCAAAAAAAAGTCCTGTTGGATGGACAGCGTGTGCGCGCACATCATGCTGCAGTTTAAAGATAAAATTAAAGTGTTTAACTCCATTCCTGCATCATCTTGGAAGGCTTAACCAAGCTCAAAGCAGCTCTGCACCGTGATGGACAGAGAGCAACAGCTACAGGACAGATGCATGTGACGTTCCAGCAGGTCCTCGGTTGGATGGATGGATGGATGGACGGATGGAAGGATAAAGCTTGGACCTCAGTCAGTAAAGAATACATCTGTCTGGGTTCAGGAAGGCAGGATGTTTGATGGAGCTGACGTGGAGCCAGGAGGACGCAGCTGCTCTGAGCGCTGCACCTGTTACGTGCTCAGGAGTTGACAGAACTCTTCAGCGACGCAGAGGATGAAGAATTCAATGAGTTTGAATAAAAATAAATAAATAAATATTTTTTGGTGTTTATCTTGTTACATTTTAAAGAGATGAAGGTTGTTGCAGCATGTTGCGCGCACACGTTTGGAAGACCCGACAAGCGAAATTATTTAAATCCAGCGGATTTGAACATATTCATTTATTAAAGAAAAGTTCAGCTCAGACACATCTTTGCTATAATTTTCAGCAAATAAATATGTTTTTTAAGTGTTAATCTTATTAAATTTTAAACAGATGAAGGTTTTAGCAGCCCACGCACACGAAGACCGGTCAAAGCGAACCTATCAGCTATTTGACAATTATGTTCATTTTTAAAAGAAAAGTTCAGCTCAAACACACTTTTACTATAATGTCAGCAAACAAATATAACAATTATACTTTATTTATAAAGCCATTTAAAACAACCACAGCTGCAACAAAGTGCTGTACACATGAAATTAAGAACATTTAAACAAAAGATGAGATGAAATCATGAAAAACAACCGTCATGTCTTTTATACTGAAGTGGGTTGAGCCTAACCAGGGGTTGCTAGGTGAGGGGCTGGACTCAGGGTTGAGGTGGGTTGTGGCTGCGGTTTGTGATGTCACAAACCGCAGGATTTGAAAACAAAGTGTTTCTATCAAATCCACGCCCACCGCCGACCGGCCCTACGCGCCTGAGATTTATTTAGGTAATTGTTCGCCTTCGGCGAGTGATTGCCTGGATAGATCTCAGGTGCGTAGGGCTGCTCTGTATACAGGCACTGGGACAGGAAAGGCGCAGCCACGAGAGGGATTATAGCGGACTACGCTTTGTGAAGTTTATTCTTTTTGTTTTAAAACTTCGTGGGTGTACTGACACGAGGCCCTACACATAATGAGGACCACCTGGTTCGCGGTTTGGACGGTTTTGGTGATTTTTCAGGTCTCACCACTACTGGCTGAAAAGGAGTCATCGTGCATTCCTGGATTTGAGTCGGATTCGTTGATATTTAAAGTGAGCAGAAAGCACCTGAGGCAAGGCACAAGACTGGGCAGAGTTGGCTTCACTGACTGCACTGACCGCACAAGGTTTCTTTTCAGCACTGATGACAGCCGTTTTGTGGTGCAGACAGACAGCGTATTAACTGTCAAGAGACCGATTGTTCTTCATGAGGGACACCGGGACTTCTTCATCCACTCATGGGACTCCCAAGGACATGAAATGACTGTTCCTGTCATCGTGAGCATCATAACCACAACCCCAATGATCAGCATCAGCATGCACTGGACAAAAAGGCCTAATATCCGGGGAGATACAACAGTATGCAAGTGTCCGTATCTGCCACATATCCAATATGTTTCCGGTGGTATACGGGGAGATCTCATCTGTAACAGATCTTAGTACAGGATATCCCACGCATACCCATCTGTGATAGATCCTAGCACTGGATATTTTCTGGATCCTCATACATGATAAATCCTAGTATAGGATATTTTCGGGATACACATCTGCGATAGATCCTAGTATAGAATATTTTATGCATACTGTTGACGTATGAAACTTATCCGCCCCAGAATTCGTTTTTTGGTTCACTTTGGATCAGAAAGGAAAAACACGCTGAAAACACGACAAACGCTCATAATTTAAAGTTCCAAAAAACCAGTTTAATTAATCATAAGTTTAAAAAAAGAAAGTCACAGAATACATTGTGCTATTCTTAAAAGTCATTACATTTGTTCAAAAGAGAGCCAGGGAGACAGTGGGGAGAGAATGGGTGGAAGAAAAGACATTTTATGTGTTTCAAGGAAGACCTCATACAACCTGATTAATCTGGATCCAATTCTCTTCACCCCGGGGCCTTCTGTCTTATCGCTGGAGGAGGATACCCATGTTTATATACTCCTGCAGGATCTTTCCTGCCTTCCACCAATCACGAGGCCCTTCTTTGTCTCTCTGGTGGGGTATTTCCCCCCCCCTTAACTGATAGAGGAAATACCATTTGTTTTTTCAGCTGGCTGAACTCTTTTTTTGGTAAAAGAGTGAAGGATAATATTCATTCATTCAACCTTTATTTATACAGGCTGACTTTACACAGTTCTACTTTTAATCTGATTGAAAACTACTTCACAACTATTATATAATTAATGCACAAGTGCTTTATGATCAAGGTATTAATTGTTTTACTACGTTTTATGCAACCATGTTCTCTGCGCCTTCAAGTGAACACAGTTTTCAGAGCTGGACACCTTTTTTCCAACTCACATGAGGCTGATGGGGGATGTGTAACACCCAGAACAAAGGGGCCAGTGTCTCTCCTTGCCAGTCATATAAATCTGTGAAGTCATAAAACTGACAAAAGGCACCAAGGCCCCCCCCGCCACAAGTCACTCAAAGACCAGAAGAGACCCACTTTCAAGCATTCCTTAAGTCCCAAAGCCTCACATGAGTAGATGCTCACATTCTGTCTCCTCTCAGAAAACCCTTACCATTTTATGAGAGAAAATTGATCATTTTTAACATCGTATGAAAAACCTCTTCGATATAATGAAAACACAAAGACAAAATTATTTTATTTCATGACAAACCCCCTTTTGGACCTCATTCTGCTGAGGTCCATCCCAAAAGAAATAAAATCACACACCTAATACCGCAGTTAAAACACATATATATACAATATTTAATCCGTTTTTTCAAAATCCTCCAAGTTATAGTTTTTTAACAAAAACAGTTGTCTCATCACTTCAGGGTCCCTTTTTTCCAGAGTGGATGTGATGAGTCTTACCGTCAAAGACCTTAAACAAGGCACGCAGCAGCACCCGCAGGTTATAAGTATGCCTAAGAAAATAGCCAATGATACCATTATAGATACGAACACCTGTTTCCAAGGACCGAAGATCTTTATTAGCCAATTGTCCAGTGGGTCGTCCAGGCCTGAATGACTTTTCATTTCATCTGAGAGGGTTCTAAGGCCTTCTAGGGCTCTTGTGACTTTGCCATCTGGAGCAGTGTTGTTTGGAATAAATGTACAGCAAAGGTCACCAAACATACTACATACTCCGCCCCGTTCCGCCAAAATCATATCCAATGCCATCCTGTTCTGAACCGCCATCAGGGAAGTCGGCGCTAGTTGTTCAGCTAGACCTTCCACCGCATCTCTGGTGAGATTGGACAGTCGCATAACATTATAATGCACATAATTTATCCTGTCAACATTTTTATTGGGTGTAACAGGAAACACTGCTGAAATGATAGGAAAACTCTCAAACCCAGCTGCCACCTGATCAGCCAGTTTGTATTCATTTGGCACACCCCGCGGAATGCCTATAGAGTCAATATAAGTAGGTGAGCCGACGGTTGGATCAAAATTAGCAGATCTCCTTCTCCTATTTTGAGAGAGATCAGTTCCGTTCAGGATCTCCAATCTGGGACCAATCAGAGCCAGAGGAGCCGCCAAACGTACCATGGCACAAAGTCCAATGGTGTTGTCCAAGATACGAGTGAGTAATCTCCTTTCCCCACAATAGTAGTATAAGCCCGATCTAACAAGAGGGCCAATCACTTTTCTATCCCCTTTTTCTGTGCTCGCTAACCTCGTCTGATTGCACCAGCTTGGGTCAATCATGCCCACATTTATTTTGGCATTTGGACTCGTGAAATTAAAACAGAAGTAATCATTGCGTTTTGTAGCATGGAACGGGCCAGCTTTGGTGTGATTCCCGGCTAAGGGAAACACTTCACTTAAGGTTGTACAATTAGCGTGCATCTGCGTTCTGGTCAAGTTTAGCATGCAATCAAACCCCCATGTATCCTCTGGGAACAAGGGAGCCGGCTCAGTGTACAACAGCGGGCGTGCTGCGGCGCATGCCACGCATTCAGACAACGAGGCCTGCTTTGCCGCCTCCGATAACCATGACAACCATATATTAGTGTCATGGTATCCGGTAGACATTGCGATTACCTCAACCGGAGTCAGTTTTGTGTAATCGGTGGTAACTACGTCTGAAGTTTGGTGCGGGGTCACAGGGGGAAAAGAAGAATTACCTAGAGAGCTGATAGAGTTTACCATTTCAATTCGTAATGACCCATATTTTGGTGGATAAGAGTTCACTATCACTCTCATAACATGAAAATTGAACGGATGCTCGTCCATTTTGAAATATATGTATATCAGTATTACACCTGAAGCACACATATTATGCGTTATGATTTATGTTCACTTAATTCCACCATATAATGTGAAAATATATTCAAGATGGAACCTTTATTTACGGGTTTTATTTCCAATAGGGAAGAGTTTTTCAGTTACACGCCTGCATAATACAACAGACACAACACTGGATGATTGACATACAGAGCTGGTAGCTTGTTGGCTGAGAGGCGGATCACTCACAGAGTAGGGGAAGTTCTAGGGCGGTTCCAAGGCGGTTCGGTTCCAGGATTGGTCCCACGAGGCGATGACGTCATCTAGAGGTATAAAACCGTGGTCCGCCTTCGAAGATGTGTGTGTGTGGACTTGTGCTCGGTGAGAGGTCTGTTGGTCGCTGTAAGGTTTATTCTTATAATGTACAATAAACCTGCCTAAAACTTGCACATTCGTTTCAGAGCTTCCCTTCAACTTTTGAACCGCAACAATTTGGTGACCCCGTCGTTGAGGAGTGTGAGGTTTCGCCTGAAACGGAAGCCGATTGGGGGCTTCCCCCACGAGTGGCGGAACGAGCGTGCAGCCAACTCTGGCGCCTTCTTCATTCAGGTGAGCAGATCTTCCGTTTATAACTAAATGTCTGCTATTGAAAACGCTAAATTTACCTTGGCTGTATGTCTGTTCTGTCTACGGGTGGGCAAAAATTACACCGTAGTGTAGCTACGGTTTTTTGGGTTAGCGTTAACAGTTAAATAACGTGAACCATTGTTGGTATTTCATTTGAATGTGCATTTTTTTTGCTGTTTTCGTACATATAAGTAAAGTATAAAGCACATAGTCCACACACACAAAGGGTGAGAGTATGAGTGCCTAAGTTTGCGTTTTTCCCCATCTATGAGCTCCGGCCTGTTGGCTGAGAGACTTTTTTATTTGTTTATTTTATGGGCTCCGGGAGCTGTGGGGCTGAGGTCAGAGGTGAACTCCGGGATTTAATCGCCGTAGAGTCGCACTGGCTTTCATCCAGCACACGGCTTGCCGTACAGAGTGGTTTGGGCCGCTCCGGGTTCACAAGAGTTGCCGAGAAGGTGATTTAGTTCACAATCCGGGACCAGTGATCGCCGTTAGAGTCAAATCTTTTCTTCCCCTTCCCAGTTGAAGTTGATTGCCGTATTTTCCGGTGTATAGGTCGCAAATTTTTTATTTTTTCATTTATTATTTTTTTTTTACTTTCTTTTCTTTATTCGTTTTTTTTCCTTTATTTATTTTCTGTTTCATTTAGAGACTTGTGACCTGTACTCCGGTAATAGCTGTAAACACGCAAACTAAGGCAACAGGGAAAGATATTTTATTTTATATATTGTTTCAGTGGGTGTATTTGCTGGCAGTAGGTCAAATTGTGAAGTCTACAGGGACTACCACTGCTGTGCTCTGGGGTGGCATTTTTATTGGGTGTTTTAGGGGGGTGATTTAAAACAGGCAGTTTCTTGGTTGGCTACTGCAGCTGTCCATGGTCCTGGCTGGAGGTTTGCTCACTTCACCCTTGTAAAACACGTGTATAACATTATTATAATGTCTGAAATACCTATACAAACTTGGAAGAATTGTGCCTCTGGCACATTAGGATCTGTTTTGCATGAGTTATGGGTTTCATGGAGTCGGAAGGTAGCTGTCAAGAATGTTCTTGATGAGAAAAGACGTTTAGTTTCTTGGGTGAATAACATGTGTCGGTCAGGAATGTTTCCTGGTGTGGATGATTCGTGTCCGTCTGCTGTTGGACTGAATAAGCTTCTTGTGCAATCAGAGAGAGCTTTGAGGTTGGCGTTGGATGAGAAGGAAAAATGCTCTGTTCTAGTGCGTAGAAAGAAATATAAGGACTGGCAGAAGGCGGACGCCTTTCATAGGGACTGCTTATTGTTTGTGGATGAAATGTGCAAAATCCTAGGTAGGCAGAAACCTGCTCTGAGAAGTGCTCACAAAGCAGTTTCACAGAAACAAGTTGTTGGCTTGCAAACAGATTTATGGCTGTCTGCAGATAACACTTTGGTGCCTGGTACTGCAGAACTCCCTATTAAAGCCGGCGCGGCCCTCGTAACAGGAACAGAGACATGCCTTGAAACTGAACAGCCTTGTGCTCCCCCTCCGCATCCTCTTTGCCCCGCTCCCCCTCCTCCTCCTCGTCCTCCCCCGTATGCACCTGTGGGATTAAATCCACACAACCAAATGCCATTGACGGAGCTCTCATCCATAAATCTGGCTGAGCTCTCACTTGGTTCTGAACACACTAGATCCAGCTCAGACTTGCTTCTCGTTACAGGGGGTATTTTACAGACAAAATCAGCAGAAAATAGGAATATGGTACAAGACCATGTGCAAACATTGATGGATGGTATTCACACCACTCCTGGCTCTGTGGGTGAACAAAGGGGAGGTGATGTGTTCCGTCCACCGTCCTCTGATGCTTCTTTCAGCGTGACATCTTTGGGGGCTTCATATGACTCCGTGCCACTGACCTGTCCTGGTCCAACTGCTTGTCCTGACCTCAGGCCTCCTGCCACAACTTTTGATAAGGTCACTGGCTGGCAGCGAGGAAATTCAGGTCGATTAAATAGAATTGCTGATAATGTTCACACATGCCTTGACGCAGCGCCTCCTGCTCAATTCATGTTACCTCTCGTTTCTTCCACCACAGCTGAGGGAGTCCGCAAACAGACTTACACGCCTTTTAGTTTGCAGGATACTGAGTTGATCCGTCAGCGTTTGCCTGATATCCAGAAAGGAGGTTCGGCTTGGATCCGCGCTTTTCTGGAGGCATGCGCCGGAATTGTGCCATGTCTGGGTGATTGGAGGAGGGTTTTCACAGCATGCACGTCGTTTGGTAGTTTGACTGAAATAGAACAGGCTGCTGGGACTAAATTGGACCCAGACAGTGACACACTGCACGACCACGTTCAAATTTTATGGCCAATTATACGAGAGAAATATCCGACGTCTATGAAATCTTCAGACTTGTGTGAGATTCCTCCGGCTGTTACAGAACGGGGCACGACCTACTTATCTAGAGTTAAGCTCTTGTGGGAAAATCGAACTGGCAATGATCCAACGATTGATCCTACGACTCAACTGTTGTTCAGAGGAGCTGTAGAGAGCTCTCTGTCTGATGATGTTAAGAAGAGCTTGGCGTCTGTTGTTGGCCTGACAAAGATGGATTATGACTTATGGGCAGCCCACATTGTTCATTTTATTGATCAATCTTTTGATAAGAGGGAGTCTGATGACAGGGAATTAAAATCCCTTGAAACTCAATTAGCTAAGGCCCAATTAAAAGACATACGTGACAAACTTAATTTCACAAAGGTGAATGCAATCCAGATGCCCCAGGTTCAGGGTCCTCCTACATCATCTGATAATTCATATCAACAGAGACCTCTGGGCCCATCCACATCCTGGCGCAGGGGTCGGAACAAACGTCTGAGGGGCAACCCTCGACCCACGGACAGGTGCCACCGGTGTGACGGGGTGGGACATTGGCATTTTCAATGTCCGACCAAACAGGATTTATCGAGACAGGAGGTGACCCCAGCTCGTTATCCACATGACGTGTATCCACCACCACCAGATAATACTCCACATGGCCCTATGCCGGGAGCCAATAATCAGGCCCCAGGCCAATATCCTATCCAATAGGGGTGCCCTGGTCCGGCAGTAGGTGGTGTCTCGTATCTAGAACCTTTGGTATCGTTAACCATTAACGGCCGAAATCACATGTGTATGGTTGATACAGGCGCCAGGTATTCGTCAGTTAACACGTCACTCCCACGATCAAAGAATACCGTACCTGTTGTTGGATTCTCGGGCAAGCCAGAGGAGTGGCCGCTATCTTGTTACGTACCATGCGTGTGGAATAATCTGCGCTTTGAACACTCCTTCCTGATTTCTGACACATGTCCAGTGAACTTGATTGGACGAGACATTCTGTGTGATCAGAACGTGACTTTGATGATGAGTCCTGACAACGTCCAGCTGAGTTTTCCTGATGGAACTGTTCAGTACTGTGCTACAGTGAAAAGCTCCATTCATCAGATGCTCCAGGTTGAAGGGACTTCTGCTGAGTCTGGTCCAGCCGAATTTCAAGCTGAAGTTTGGTGGGGAGCAGTTCCTGACTTTACAACTACGCTCTTGTACGACACACTGCAGAGCTGGAACGCCTGGATTAATGTCATAAGATCTTATGACATGCTTCCTGATGTGGCACATTGCACGCTGAACTATGACCTTTGTGGTGATGGGGACTACGATGTGCTCTGGACAGGACTGCTTGAACATTGTCAAGAGACTGGTGAATTTCCAGTGGCTGAAATCATGGACATTTATGTGGCCCCGGAGGGAGTGGTGGCAGGCGTGAAATTGCCCGCACCGTTACTGCAACTGTATATGCTTGGCGATGTATCAGCTCCACATGTGTCATTGATGGTTGTGTCTGGTGCTGATGCGAAGAATTTAGGTCCTGTGATGAGACGCTGTCTTGCTGTAAGGGAATGGGTGCCTACACAAAATCCACACTTACACTATTCTCCAGAAACTGATACTTACAGGATCACACACAGATCATTCACATTATTGTTACCTGAGAAACATTCTCTGCCTAGATCACATGGCGGAGAAAACACAGACCATGTTGATACGGACAAACTGTTAGCCAGTTTGCCTGATACACTTTGGGCCAGGAGTTCTACAGATGTGGGCCTGCTGAGTGTCAACCCTGTATCGATCGTCCTGAAGCCAGGCACGGTTCCAATCTATAAACATCAATATCGACTCCGACAGGAGCAGATTGACGGTATAGAGCAAACTATTAAGGGTTTGCTGGAAGCTGGTGTGTTGCAGCCTACTGTTTCGAGCTGGAACACACCTCTACACCCGGTACCAAAAGCTGATAAATCTCATTACCGTTTAGTTCATGATTTGAGGCCTATAAATAAGGTTGTTGTTCCATCTAATTATGGTACTCCAAATCCTTATGTTATGATGAATGCTATTCAGCCAGAACACAAGTTTTTTACTTGTATTGACCTGGCGAACGCGTTCTTTTGTGTGCCTCTGGACGCTGGATCAAGGGATCTGTTTGCATTTACCTTTAAGGGGAAGCAATTCACGTACAGTAGACTGCCTCAGGGTTTCGTGGATTCGCCCTCTTTGTTCAATAATGTATTAAAGCAAGTCCTTACTGATTTGCCTTTGCCACCGGGAGTGGTTTTAATCCAATACGTCGATGATATTCTGATAGCAGCTCCGACTTCAGAAGCTATTATGCACGCATCTGAAGCTGTGCTTCGACATCTAGCCCAGTGTGGTTTTAAAGTGTCAAAACACAAATTACAGGTGGGTCGTTCAAAAGTTCAGTTTTTGGGTAGGATCATCTCTGGCTCTGGCCTGCAACTGACGCCATCTCAGAAAAGCTCCATTTTAAATCATTCTAAACCAGCAAATGTTAGGATGATGTTAAAATTTTTGGGGCTGATCAATTACAGTAAGAACTTCATTCCTGATTTCAGCCGTAAGGTGGCTCCTCTGCGGAACCTCATTTCGGCTGTGGGATATAAAAATTTTGTGTCCCCACTGCAGTGGACGGAGGAAGCTGACAGGGCATTTGTGGAGATTAAACAAGCTTTGTTTGATGCGTGCTCTCTGCAGTGTCCAGATTACTCCTTGCCATTTCACTTGGATGTGGATGAAAAAGACGGATTTGTGAATGCCGTCTTGTTTCAAAGAGGGAAAGCTGGCTCTGACAGGCACGTTTTGATGTATTATAGTTCAAAATTAGATCAAATTGAAGTTGGCCACCCTACCTGTGTGAGGCATGTAGCTGCCATTGGAAAGTCTATTTTAAAGACATCACACATAACTATGGGGAATGAGGTTTTTGTTCACACAATTCATGACGTAAAATCATTTTTGGACTCACAAACATTCACATTTTCAAATCAAAGAACAGAAAACCTCAGAAGATTATTACATAATTCACATATACATTTTACAAGCCAGGGAACAAATATGGCCGCGCAAATGGACACCACACAAGATCATAACTGCATTAGTGACACCGCACAGGAAATGAAATTACATGAAAACCTTTCTAAAGATCCTTTGGACCAGCCAGACATGATACTGTTCTGTGATGGACATAGTCATAGAAATGAAACGGGCGCATTGATCACTGCGTTCGCTGTGGTGGAAAGAAGAGATGCAGGTTTTGTTGAACTCAAGGCAGAAGTGATGAACCAGCCAGCTTCTGCGCAGCTCGCAGAGCTAAAAGCAATAACAGAAGCTTGTAACGTCGCAAAAGGGAAAAATGTTAATATTTACACAGACTCAGCGTATGTTTTTCAGGCAGTCTATGTTGATCTCTGTCACTGGAGAAGAAAGGGATTTGTCACCTCATCTGGAGAACCAGTCAGGCATTTTAAACAATTACTGGAATTGTATTATGCATTGCAGCGGCCTAGACAAGTGGCAGTAATTAAATGCAAGGCCCATCAGAAGAGTAGCAATTTCATTGCCCAAGGGAATCATGAGGCAGATCAAGCTGCTAAAAGAATTGCAGGCTATATTTTAAGGAAACAGATGGTCCAGAGACATGAGAAAAAGAGTTCTGAAGACTATTTTCAAAAGGAATTTACTCTAGAATATATCAGAGAGTTACAAAATGCAGCCGCTCCGCATGAGAAGCAGGCATGGTTAGACCGTGGAGCTAAAAAGGATAGTGAACAAATTTGGAGGAATCATGAGGGTAAAATTGTAGCTCCAGCTGGATTGTTCAACCTGCTATGCCAAGAAGCACACAGCAGGGGGCACTGTGGTACATCAAAACTGATTGACTTGATCACACAGAATTGGTGGAACCCCTATGCCATCTGTATTGCAAAATATTTTGTACAGACGTGTGAAATATGTTCCCACCATAATCCGAAGATGGCACTTAAAACTGGACTTGGTGGATTTCCAATGCCTCAGGCACCGTGGAAAGAGATTGTGATAGATTTTACTGACATG
>JBBPBX010015639.1:3698-22202 GCA_038048925.1 Garcialebias charrua | reverse complement strand
GAGGCCAGACTGAGATGGTTTGGACATGTCCAGAGGAGGGACGGTGAGTATATTGGTAGAAGGATGTTAGAAATGCAGCTGCCAGGAAGAAGACAAAGAGGAGATATATGGATGCAGTTAGAGAGGACATGAAGGTAATTAGAGTGAGGGCAGAGGATGCAGAGGACAGAGTTGAGGATGACTCAGGAAAAGCTGAAAGAAGAATAAGTTTTTCATTCCTTCCTTCATCTGTTTTGATTCCAGCTGCAGGAATATGAATTGGGAATTGAAGCTCTGAATGGTGTATGTGAGCACACAGTCACTCATTGAGGCATTCACATATTTCCCTGAATAAACCCACGCTCCATCATGGTGGAATAATCTTTACAGAGGAAGAATATCTGAGATATTGTGGAATTAAGTTGAGATGGAGGGGAGGAGCAGAGGAGAGGGACGAAGAGTCGGCTGTAAAAGCTTGGGCCATAAAAGCTGGGTCAGTTCGGACAGCTGCTGCATCGAGTTTATCTGATTAAATCAGACCATTCCTGTAGTAGGAGGGAGGGACAAGTGATGTCCCAAACACTCTCTCGCTCTCTCTCTCTCTCATCTCAAACCCCTCACACACACATGCACACACAGATACAGCATACCTTGAGCTATTTTAACAAAACAATCTCAGAAATAGCTGAGAACAAAAAGTGTATTTTGGATTTTGATTTCCTCACCCAGCATGAAGAGATTAGTGCAACAGAACACCAAAATGCTCAAAATTAAATGCATAAATAAAACATTATGAAATAAGACAATTGTTCATTTTCATAATTTTATTTCATAATTGTGTTTTTCATAACCGCGGCGCTCGGCTTATTTATTTCATAATGCCACTTTTCAGCAGAATGACTTCAGCTGTCAATCAGCCTCAGTGGGTTGGACCTTCATGCCCACTGGCTGATCCTTCACATCCATTATTTTTCCTGATTACCTGCTCACTGGTTAATCTTGTTAAATTCAAAGAACTAAAACAGCGAGTCCTCCCGTGCGCATTCCCGCGGTGCCAATCGATGGCGGCTCATCACTTTTTGTCACGACACCTGTATCTTCTGAGAATGTAATCCTCTCAATTAGATCTGCTAAAGTTACCTGAGCTGAAAGAAGTTCATGCAACTCTGTCATCCTTCATGACAGTTGACCTAGCAAGTTGCTGCTAGCTGCTATGCTAGCTGTACCTGCAGTGAGCAGGTATTCAGGAAAACTAATGGATGTGAAAGTGAAACTAAACCGAAATGTAACTTTTTTTAGCTGATAAACTCCCAAGAATGTGTTTAAAAGGTTTCATAGCACTATGTCTGTGTTAATTTTTATGTAATTGTTCGTATTTGTTTAAATCGGCAATATTTGGTCTAAAAACGTGTTTACGGTAGCCCTATGGGTAGAACAGTGGTTATTGCACCTTCATTTTCTTGGTGGTCTATTCGCAAAGTGACGTGTTTTCGTAAGCTTTCGTCACGAACTTGGTTCAAGCAGAGCCAATCCCCTGCGGAGATGAGACAGTCCTCGATGCAGTGCATACCTTATATGGAAGTGGTACATTTCACTCCTGAAAAGCTCTGCAACAAAGCATATTATAGTTTTCGGAATGGCACTAGTTATTTGTGTATTTTAACTTATTTATTTTAAGAATATTTTCCACTTCATCGAAACTATCTGGTTGTATTTGTTTTAATAGTGTGCGACAGAGGAGTGATGTGTGAATGTCTAGTTGGGTCAGTGGTATAACAGTTGGGTTTGGACCTGGGAGACCTGAGTTTGAGCCCCGGACACGGAGAACTGGGTATTGTTTTTTTTTGTTTTTTGTTTTTTTAAGCCTTTGGTTTTGGATAGATCTAGCCTGGTTAAAACCAGACCCTTGTCCTTCACTTCGCTTTGTAGTCGTACTAGGGTCTGGACTTTCTCCATAGTGAAACGATTCTTGCTGGAGGCGTGGCCTCTGCCTGAGGAACAAAACCATTGGATCTTAGAAAAATTTTGAACAAGGAAAAGCATTCTGCTCCCTCCCCCTCTGTGCTCTGCCGAACTTGACTTCAGCTCCGCCTCCTGCTGAATTTTCTCTTGCTGCCTGCATATTCTGTGTTTGTATGTTAATAAAACTTTTTTTTTTTTTTATAAAACCATGTAGCGCTGGTCAGGAGAAGACCAGAAAATATGCAGGGACTCGGACAGCAACGTAAAACCCGAGTTTTTTTCTCTCGTGACAACCTGAAGCATATCCTTATTCTTTGCACTCAGCGGAGAGAGAGGAGGAGGAGGGAGGAAAAAACAAAATAAAACTCCAGATAAGGGATTAAGAAGGGAAATTAACACATTTGTGTCACATATAAAACAGTCCTGCATTGCTTTGCATCGCTTTGAATGAGAACATGCGGCTGCTCGCTGGCTGCGCTGGGACAGGTGGCACTCAGCGGAGAGGAGGAGGAGGAGGAGGGAGCGATAACTTGACTTTTGGCAAAAAAACAAAAGAAAACTCCAGATAAGGGATTAAGAAGGGGAAATTAATACATTTGTGTCACATATAAAACAGTCCTGCATCGCTTTGCATCGCTTTGAATGAGAACATGCGGCTGCTCGCTGGCTGCGCTGGGACAGGTGGGGGCGTGGGTTAGGGGCCAAAAACTCCGCCCCTTCTGTTCTCTGATTGGTCCGGTCAAAAATCTACCGGAGAAATCGTTGTCTATGGGAGAAGTCCCAGACTGAGCAGTGAAGGGAAATGAGAATTGAGCGGAGCTGCGTAGGAATGGCGAGGGCCAGGCTAGGATAGATCGGGTGGAATATATAAAAACATCTACATGTTTATTCTTTGTTGTTGCTTGGTTTATGTTGTTGGCTAGAGGTTTAGTTTGCTTTAGGTTGTTGCTGGAGGAGGCGTGAACCTAAGCACAAACCCCAACCTCCTCACCTCCTTGTCTCTCGACACGCCCATTTTGAGGGAGATTTTGAAACTGGCCTGGGGGAGGAGTTACCGTTTCACTCTGTGTTGAGTGCATCTGGATCAGCCAGTGGGCGTGAAGGTCCAACCCACTGATGATGATTGACAGCTGAAGTCATTCTAATGCAAAGAGCCATTATGAAATAAATACCGGTAAGCAGTTATGAAAAACACAATTATAAAATAAAAGAATAAAAATGAGAAATTTTCATAATGTGCTAGGTACTTATTTCATAATGCTTTATTTATTTAATTTTGAGCATTTTGGTGATCCATACACGTAAAGCTCCATGGTTTATTTTTATCTGAATAAAATCCACATGAAGTGTTATTCAGGATCTTCTTTACAGTCCAACTCCTTCTTTCCACCACACATACTCAGTGAGCATGTCAGTATCAGTACTGGATGCCATTAGTTACTATAAGTTTGTGCACACAATGTAGGTCCAAACTTTCCCTGATATGTTTGCGATTGGAATAGGAGCAGAACTTTCCTCTTGAGGACGGCAGCAATGAATGGAGTCAGACAGGTGAAACTCTAACCTACTTATACCAGCTGTGTCAGCAGCTGTACAAATACCATCTGTCATAAAAACTAGGGATGCACTGATCCACATTTTCTTGCTTCCGATCTGATCCCAATACTTCAATCTGGGTATCGGCCGATACCGATCCAGTTCCGATATCCTCATTATCATTGATTTTATATGAGGCTGTAATAATCTCCTTTCAAGTACAATGTGTACACATGTATGCATTCATGTCCAAAAAGGCAAGAGGTAAGTTTTATTAATGTTGGATACGTTTCAAAGTTATGATTAAATTCTGCTAACACAAAACATGTTTTGTTTTGTTTTTCCTAGCTCTAAAGTGGATATTAAAGTGATTAAGTGATTGTTTGTTTAAAGTTATTTTATATATTCTTTTAAATAATGGGGTGATATAAGATTTTTTTCTTCTTTCTGCACTCTTTTCATTCAATGTTTTCTTTTTGATGAATTTGTTTTATTTTGTCTCTTTTAAATGAATGAATAAATTAATTAAATAAAATATTAAATAGCTTTACATCTTCTAAGTTCATGGCATAAACCAACACAGACATGTTCCTGTTTTTAGTATTTTACATCGCTTTATAATGTAGGGGGGGGTTATACAGTTTTCTTGTAATTTTTAATTAATATGCTTTTTTATAATTGTCTACTGTTGTACTGATAAATATCTCCTGGAGGGTAAACTATATCTTGGACTGCGGTCAAGTTAGTTTTACGTTGGACAGTCGAGCTCTGTGGCTTAAGCGGGACGCCACTCTCGCTGAACCGAAACACAGGTATCCCAACACGACCAGCGGGGTGGAGGGGCAGGCGGAGAGCAGCTGCCCAAAGTCGGAGCGCCCACCCCGGATTGAACAAGAAAAACACACCGCTGAAGCCCCGGAGCTCAAATGTCCAACGTAAAACTAACTTGACCGCGGTTTAATGTGACGCTATGGCTCTGCAAACATTGAACGTTGCTGTCTTGTTGTGTTTAGTGTAAAAGACTTCAACACAGCGGACATGTTACGATGAAATGTTGGCTAGCTATTAGCTAAGATGCTACTCACTCACTCCTCACGCTGTAGCTGGCTGCAAACTATGAAATGGATTTCCTGAATGTGAGGCGGGTCTTGTTACTCTGGGTTCATGAGACACGCCTCCGTTCAGGAAATCCATTCCATAGCTTGAAGCAAACGTGCATCATGGATCGGAAATTATCGGCAGGTTGGATCAAAAATCCGATACGTAAATTAGGCTGGTATCGGAGGCCGATACCGGATCGGATCGGCCCCATCCCTAATAAAAACAACACATTTGTACTTTTAAATCAACTATCTCTGGTGGAAATGCTCTTCTGGGGATCAGCTGGGACACATGACCAATCTTGGAGTTTGGTGGTACTGTGGCTTTAGATGTTACAGTTTGCTGGTTAGCTCCTCGGTGCACTTAGTTCCTGTGCAGGGGTGCTCCATCAGCCTGATATCTGTGGAGCTTGGAAGTCATTTTAAACACCACGGATTGTTTGTGATGTTTTCCGACCTGTTTCTGCAGTGTGCATCATGCTGCTAGCTGCTTCTGTCAGTGTGCCGCTGTCATGGGGTAGGGGTTGGTCTGCAGCCAAGTTCAGGTGAGTTAGAGAAGATCACTTGTGTTGTCCTTTTTATTATCATCTGTCGCTGAAAGGGTTTTGGTCAATGCGTGTGTGAGTATGCCTGTCTGTCAGAAAAATATTTACTTAATTGACCCTTGAATTAGTAAAACAAAAAATGTTGACATTATGCTACATGCTGTATTTTTTTATTTTATTTTACATAATCAAAAAAAATCACCACTGGACATTTTTTAATAAAACTCTCAGCAAGTAAACACTGGATGTATTTTTACAACGGATGCAACCTTCAGAAGTAAACTCAGTTATGACTGCCACCGCTAACTGACCTGAAAAACACAAAATTAGCAATACCGGTAATATGCTGATTTTACTGATTTTTGACTGATTTTTTAAATTTATTTTTTGGTATTCACTGAAAATGATCCCATTTTATGAGCGCTAATACAAAATCTTTGTTTAAATGCTGGTGAAGATTCTCAGTCGTCCAGGACATGATAAATCAAAAAAGGCGTTCAATACAAAAACAACTGGACTTTATTTGTAACAGTCTTTGTTTAAAGTGTTGCCATTAAATATTTGAAGACAGATTTATCTACCTTTTGGCAAATAGTCTCATGAACTACTGGAGGGATTTTAAATACATTTTCAGAAAATAATTATTAGATATGCATCTAAAAGGGATTAACTTTTCCAGCCAGTCCAAGTAAAGATGGCTGCAATAGTCAATTGACCTTAGAAAACAAAATGACTTATGATTCGGTGAAATTTACAGATAATGTACCAGAATCTGGAGTGGTCTCAGCTAAAAGTCATTAAATATGTTAAATAAAAATGCACTCTAATAGTTGTTAAGGTTAACTTTTATCTGTTAATAATAATAATAATAATGAATTCAATTTATAACGCACTTTTCATTAATGAAAATCTCAAAGTGCAATGTGTTAGCAAAACATTGCATGAGCCACAGGACAGATTTAAAAGAAATGCTAAGAAAAGAAGCAAAAGATGACGACAATTGATTAACATTTGGAATCAGTCCAAATCAAGATGGCCACCACAGCTAAATGGCATTGACCAATGCAAAAATGATAACAAATCAGTCAATTTTAAGATGTTGAGGTAAAATTAGGTGTGGTAGTAACTGAAAGTCATCCTAAGCTCATAGTCTGATTGTGAAATCTTACAATATCATGCGAGTTTGGGGTTTGACTTATACTGTAACTTTCTCAACATGAGCTGGTCCTGCTCTAAAACGCTGGCGTGAAAGGCAATGAGTGATGTGCGTTCCTTTAAGAAATGCTAGATCCTTTAATTTCTATTTGATTTGTTAGACTGTAGAAACCTCAACTGGAAAAAACAATTTTTCAGTTTGGTTTCACATCTGGAATCCTTGGAGATGGGTGTAAATGAGTTTTATAATGGATTTAAGATTGACAGGAAAAAGAAAAAAAAGAATCTCCAGAGCTGCCTCTCCACGTGCTTTTTCTGTTTCCAACATTTATATATACAGAATTTTTTTAATTTATTAATTAATTTATTCATTTTACATTTTATAAAGAAAAAGCATTTTTACATATTATATCAATAAAATGAGAAGAAAAAAAACCATAAAATGAAAGGAGACAGGGAGAAGAAAAAAATCTTATTTTACCCACCCCTTTTTTCCCCCCCAAAAAAAAGTGAGATCAATCAAAATAACTCAACCAAGAATACAAAATTTTAAGCAATTTGCACGATTTGAATACACATTTAAATTTTAGTATAATATGACAATTTGAATATTTAGTATTTAATTAACATATTAGCTTTAATTTTTTTAAAGACTATAAGTGAGTTAGCAGTTTTAATTTCATTTCCTAAACTATTCCACAAGTCAACACCTTGTACATGTATTGTTACAGACCGTCCTCTCAAACTACAGGTAGTTCTGTATTTTGACTTTGCAAAAATCTCCATTCCTTTCAGGTTGTAACAGCTCGTTCTTTTTACAAAATTTACTTGAACATTTAGAGGCAATAAAAAAAATTGAGCTCTATACATTACCAACAAAATGTTTTAATTCACCAAATCATAAAACTTAAGCAACATAAGTTGCTTAAATAATATATTTGACGGATGGCAGTAGGGTTTTCCTGCAATAGTTCTCACGGCTCTTTTTTGTAAAATAAATACATGTATTCGTTAAGGTTTTACACACCTTTCCCCAAACCTCCACACAATAAATCAAGTGTATGCATTATAGAGCAAATACAACGCTCTTTCATTCAATAAATCCTTAACTTTGTACAGCACAGCTGTGGATCTAGATATCTTGGTTTTAACCGAATTTATATGCTGTTTCCAAGTCAGTTTATCATCTATCACCACTCCCAAGAATTTCAATTTGCTTGCTCTAGTTATTTCAACATCCTCAAATTTAAGAGAAAAATGCGTAGTTTTTATTTTTTTTACTAAATAACATGTAATTAGTTTTATCTAAGTTTAATGACAGTTTGTTTAATTTGAACCAATTTTGTAATTTAACAAGCTCCATATTTAAACACTCAGACAGTTGATTTAAATCATTACCAGGATAAAAAAAGGTAGCATTGTCAGCAAAAAGTATACATTTAAGAAGTCCGGACACCATCACTAAATCATTCACATACAGATTAAACAATTTTGTGTATTGAACCCTGTGGGACTTCACATGTGATCTTACAAAGGTTTGATCTATTTTCCTCTACCTGAACAAATTGTTCTCTTTTAGATAGCTACATATCCATTTAAGTGCAGGTCCTCTAATACCATACTTGTCCAATTTATTAATGAGAATTTTGTGATCAATAGTGTCAAAAGCCTTCCTTAAATCAACAAATAAGCTTATACAATGTTGTTTGTTGTCAGTGGCTGTAGTGATTTGTTCCATTAATTTCATTAAAGCCATAGATTTCAGATTTATTGTGAAATATTTTGTTTAGTGAATAAACTGTACATAAAAAAAGTATTGGAAGTATATTTTTCTGTCAACCGTTGTTAGCTCTGTCCTATATTTTCTTACAGGGAGTTGAGCGTTGCTGTCACTGCTGCGACCCAGACCCAATGACAAGCTGTAGCCACGGGCAAGCAAACGCAGTCCACAGCAATTATGTATACCCAGAATCCTAATTTATATGACCTAATTTAATTCTGTTCACAATTTATTCAATTATTGGTTAACACAGACCTTGCCTCTGCTCCCCAAACTCCCCCCATCTTCATCCATGTTACGACCAAACTCGTACTATCTCCCACCTTACGCCGCTGCTGCAGCTGGCAGGCACATTTTCAACTGTTTTGGGAATTCGATGAAGGAACATGGTTCAGGAAGTACAGTAACTCCCCCCCATTGGATCCAGCAGAGTGCTGAGTCTGTGCTGCTGGAAGATCTTTCCACTCTATCAGCCACAGTGATGTCTGCTGCTTGCCCCCAGACCATCTCACATCCCCAGAATGAATCAATTTGACCGCAGCTCTGTTTCCGCTGATGCCCTTTGTGCTTGTTCACTAAAATATTAGGAATGCCCATTAGAGCATGGAGGAGGCCTGTGTGTGCCATGCAGGCTGGCCCTCGTTGAAGCACATCAGTATTGATGTTTGCTGTGTGATATCTGTGCCGTGTGGACGATAAAAAATATGCTTTTAAAATAATTTCCGGAGATATGTTGACTAAACTGGAGTTAAAATTCAGACAATGTTCTTTTTTCTCTTAAGGCTGAGTTATAGTCGCGCTTTGGTCCGCAAGCTGGAGCGCGCGCCGTGCGCTCCAGTGCGCGGCGCTGCGTTCATAGTTTCGCCATGTTGTTTATAGTTGACGCACGGCGGAGCATGGCAAAGTGCTGTTCTTTGAAAGCCCAGTCCACGGCGTCAACGGCAAAAGTCAACGGCAAAAGTCAACGGTGTGGCGCGCGGCGCGCGCACTAGGCTTGCTGAGTTTCAAAAATTCGGAGGTGCGCGACACGCGCCAAGACGTCGCGTGGGGCCAACGCGCAGGGGGCGGGGACTGCGATATTGCGTCACTTCTGGCGCGCACCCCTCGCGCGGGGCGCGACGCGTCAAGTATAAATCAAGCTTAAGTCATCAGACTTCATGTGCCCAGCATTTTTTTTATTATTATTATTTTAATGCAAAACTTGTCTTAGTCTCATCATGGCTGTTAACAGGCTAAACATTTTCTACCTTTTTGACTATTTTCATGTTATTTAGCCACTTATTCCCACTATATTAGGCTTAGTGTATTACTAGTTGATGTTTTTCTTAGTTAATTCTAGATGTTATTACTGTTTTTCTCTTGCATTTGTTGTTGGATGTAACTGGGACCCCGTGTACATAATCTCGTTTTCATCACATGTACCACATGCGGTGCAAATGACAATAAAGACTCTCTGACTCTGACTCTGACTCTCTGACACTTGTCCTGAGCCTGGTTCTGCTAAAGGTGTCTTCCTCATGCTGGAATTTTTCCTTTCCACTGTCGCCTTCATGCTTGCTCAAGATGAGAGCTCTGCGATGGAGTTAAAGCTGCACTAAGTTTGTAATGCAGTCTGTAACTTTTCTAACAATATATTTTTAACATATTTCTTCACTCTGTCACTATCTACTGACAGACTGATGTTAGACAAAGTAATCTCTGAAAAAAACTATAGTCCCCTTGCTTCTCTATCAGCATTTATAAAAACACTAAAAACACAGAGTGACCCGGACAATGACCAGCCAATAAAAACAGAGTTGTTTGTCACGCCCCAACCCACGCCCCCGCCTGTCCCAGCCTCAGCGCCGCGCACGTTCTCATTCAAAGGATTGCAAAGCGATGCAGGACTGTTTTGTATGTGACACAAATGTATTAAATATCCCTTCTTCATCCCAGAGCTGGACTTTTATTTTGTTTTTTTGCCAAAAGTCAAGTGATCGCTTCATCCTTCACTCACAGGAATGAGGAAATTGATTTGTCACGACTCACGAGCGAATTAAATCATGTCCAAAGTGGCTGGTGAAGCTCTGCTGATTTCAGGGTGTTTTTGTGTTGTTGGACGAGTGATTCATGGTTTTATTATATTTTTTAGAACGTTATATTAACATATAATCACAGAACTTCGCAGCGCAGAGACAGGACATGTAGTGGGGGCGGAACATTCCAGACATACCAGACATCGACTGACAGACATGAGGAAGTCACGAGCGAATTAAATCATGTCCAACGTTGCTTTGTGAACCTCTGCTGATTTCTGGTGTTTTTGTGTTGTTGGACAAGTGCTCCATGGTTTTATTATATTTTTTAAACGTTTTATTAACATATAATCACAGAACTTCGCAGCGCAGACAGGACATGCAGAGGAGGTGGAGCATTCCAGAAATTCCATTCCTGCACTGACAGACATGAGGAAGTCACGAGCGAATTAAATCATGTCCAACGTTGCTTTGTGAAGCTCTGCTGATTTCTGCTGGTTTTTGTGTTGTTGGACAAGTGCTCCATGGTTTTATTATATATTTTAAACGTTTTATTAACATATAATCACAGAATATTGAAGCGGCTCCGAGCGGACACAGAGCAGGGGGCGGAGCTGCAGAACTCAAGTTCAACAGAGAACGGACTGTCTGGCTCCCCCTCAGAGCCATATATGGCTCTGAGGGGAGGGAGCAGAATGCGTTTACCTGATGAAAATTTTTCTAAGTCCCAGCGTTCTGCAGAAATTACATAGTGAACCTTTAAATTTAAAGCAGTCTGCTCCTTAGATAAATAGTGTTAACTTGTTATTTTTATATATAGATGTTTCTGTTCAGTGCCCAGACATGACTTCTGTTGTAACTTGGCACTATAGAAATAAACAAAATTTAATTGAATTATTGCATAAATCAACTCTACTGGTCACCCTTCATACCTATCTGTGGGTTTTATAAATAACCATCAAATAAAGATTCAAATTAACTTGTAAAAACACATTTTTATTTTAAAAATAGATTTTTGCCATTCTAAAAAAAAACATTTTTTTCACGAGATTTAAACAGGTTAAGGATAATGATAACAATAAGCAAAACAAATAAGTTACTCCATTTTTCTATTATAACCAGACATGATTGAGAAATCCTATATGGTCACACTCACACGCTGTTGTATTTGCACTAATGTACTTGTATCGACTTACAACTGAAACTATTGATCTAAAATCACAAGATGAGGCAAAATGTCACATTTGTCTACACTTAGTATTCTTCCTTAGAACATTTACATATTGGAACTGGTTTCCTATTAAAAACAGGATGAATGGAGGAAATTATCTAATTTATATTGTGTATTTTAGTAGTGAACTACAAGGGGAGAAGCAAAAGATTGCAAAGAAGTGTTGTGGTTCGTGCTGCTGTTGTTCGGCGTATTGTTTTTGTACTATTAGTGCTTAGTGTATTTTTAGTTCAGCGTAGTTCATCTCTTAGATCTTATTACTATTTTTCTTTACAATTTATACTTTTGTTGGATGTAACTGGGACCCTGTGCACACAATTTTGTTCCACCACATGTACCACATGTGGTGGAACGTAGTGTTGTATTCAAGACCACCTAACCCGAGACCAAGTCAAGCCCAAGACCAGAGTTTACAGAGACCGAGACAACACCAAGACGTTTAGGGTCCGAGACCAAGTCGAGACCTAACCTCAAATAAAATAAATAAAACATAATTTTTTTATTATAAAATATTTTTACATTTGCATTCTGCAACTCAGTTTGCTTTTGAATGAATATATCAGCTATTGTAAAATTTCAAAGCTACAAAATAAAGAAATCAGACATTCAGTGGCCTAACTTGTTTATGTTTATGTTTATGTTTATTAAATTTGTTCATTTTTTTTACAAAAGAAACAATACAAGGCAATCTCATAATGATAGTGTACAAAATGTAAAAAAATGAAAGGTGGCAGAAAGAAGAATAAATCTTATTATATCTGCCCCTTATCTCCAACAATCAGATTAAACAACAGTAGTCAAACCATGTAAACAATAATAATCTTCAACCAACTTTTTCCAACAATCAGGTTAAACAATAATATTCTTCAACCAACAGTACAAAATGACTAACTCTTTCTAGTTTTCTAACTTCATGTGATTCAACAATAAAATTACACAACAGTTAAATTGGAAGCAGTTTCATCACATGACAAGCCTTAAAAAACTGAAGTGGTAAAACACTCTTCATAAGTCCAAACTCAACACCAAGGATAACCATATAGTTGAATTTGTTACAAGTATATTCTTTATGATTTAAATAGCCAAATGTTATAACTGATAATATGGCAGACATCGTCTCCTGCGGGCCAGTGTTGCCAGATAGAGTTAAGGTTTTCCAGCCCAAAAATCTGTTCAAAACCATTACATCACACAAAAATCCACCCAATCAATATATTGTTACAGTATATTTACTGTATGAACATCAGTACAAGCCAAGTTAATTTAACAATATGTGGCAAAATGCAACAATTCAAGAATCTTCCCAGAGTTCCCAGCAAAATCAGAATGAAAACCGCCCAGTTGGCAGTAAACCACCCAATCTGGCCACACGGGGAGTGATGCGTGCGAGTGTCAGGGGGTGGATGTGACAGGCAGCATTTTTAAAGGTCCACTGACGTGAATTTTTTACTATTCATAAAATTGCTCAAAATATATATATTTTATCATTTAAATATGTTTGTTTTTGCAAACAAAATGATAAATCACTTTAATTTTGCTTTAAAAGTGATTTTGAACTTCAAGCCGTGTTTAATCATGGGAAATCCGATTACACTCGAACGCACCATATGTGATGTCACACTGGGCAGAGGGCTGTGGTGTCTTTAATAGCGGACAATTTAAAACTGGACGAATTTAGCAATCTATGTGAAGATTTGAGCTATTTGTCTTCATTTTGGGAAGCAGAAAATAGTTTGGGTGATGGAACAAGAAACAACAGGATCTAATTTAGGTCTGATTCTGTATCAGACTTCCTTCATGTCGAGCTGCTCATACCTGCGCACTGTGACAAGCCCAGAGCTCTGCCCGGTGTGACATCACAGATGGTGCGTTCGTGTGTAATGGGATTTCCCATGATTAAACACGGCTTGAAGTTCAAAATCACTTTTAAAGCAAAATTAAAGTGATTTATCATTTTGTTTGCAAAAACGAACATATTTAAATGATAAAATATATATATATTTTGAGCAATTTTATGAATAGTAAAAAAATCATGTCAGTGGACCTTTAAAAAGTAACCTATTTAGCAATGAGTCATTACTGGACAAAATTCAGGCAATTTAGTTATGTTTCCACAGTTGTGGTCTTGACTGGTCTTGAAATAAAACCCCGAGTCCTCGATGTCCGAGACCGAGACCAGACCGTCAAAGAGTGGTCTTGAGACCGATCTCAAGACCAAGACCGGTCTCGAGTGCAACAACACTAGTGGAACGAAAAGAACGAAACTTTGATTTTGACTTATTTTCTTATAAAGATAATTAAGTTCATCCCAGATGAAAGTAACTTTTTTCCAAGGAATGCACATTAACGGCCACCCTGCAGACCAGTGTTTCAAATAAAGATGTGCGATCTGTTAGCACTCGGAATAGCTCTGTCGCTACCAAAGTAACATTTAGCTCAGCATGCATGAAATGCACTGAGGTGGTTAGCTGTAATGACTGTCTTGAACTACTGTAGTCAGACTCCAAAGGTTAATAAACTGTGGATGTGCATTTTACGACTGCTTTTAGGGAGTTTCATTAAAAATTGTTCTCAGGTTTATGAGATATTTTGCTAACAGACACATGAACACAAGCATTTGCACACACACAGGTGCAAACAGACAAACACATGATTAAAATTAGTCTCATATGGCTCCAGATGTAAACATAAAATAAAATACAAGTCTTCTTTTTACTGTGTGTGTGTGTGTGTGTGTGTGTGTGTGTGTGTGCGTGCGTGCGTGCGTGCGTGCGTGCGTGCGTGCGCTGGGGGTGTCAACCAAACGAGCAGCAGAAACCACCTTCCTGCCTGCTTTATTCTTCCCATCTTCCTCTTGTTTTCCTTTCCCTGAGTCTTCCTGCTGAGTCAACAAGGAACTCATCGCCTTGTGGAAGATGAAGACGACTCAAAATAGAGACAACTTGTTTTGTATGCGCTGTTCTGGCTACCAGTTCATAAGAGTGAAGCAACACACACACACACACACACACCTATCTCTGCTTTTTCCCCCTCAGACTTATCAGTTCCTGTTTCAGGAAATTAGCCTGCCACATTTTAAGTTTCCTGATGTGCCTTCAAGCTTTGCTTCTGAATCTGCCTCCTGAATCTCATCATCAGTTCCAGTGTCATGGGCTGATGATATGAGACGAAGCTGAGATGTTCAGACACACACCTGGCAGGCTTTTGTGGGATAAATCCATAGAACTCCTACCAAAAAAAAACCTGCAAACTGGGAAAAACTGCAAACATCACTAGAGAATACAGATCGTTTGTTCTAAATGTCCTGGTTGTAAAGTTATTTGTAAATGTTCACTCCACTAGTTATCTCGTTTTAAATTAACCTTCAGAAATCAGTCACTGGAGGCAGAATTACTTTGGAATTAATTAATCCAATTTAAGATGGCCACCGCAGTGCCAACATATTTTGCATTGTTAAAATAATTGCACATAATGGCATTTATAAGGTGTGATAATTTTTTTTTTAAAGAGCTGTAACTCCAGCCCTTCTCATCAGAATTAAAACTATGGCATGAAAAGCAGCAGGTGATGTGCATTATTATATAAAGGTAGTCCTCGACTTACGACGTTCGAGTTATGCGGTTTATGCGCTTTTACACCAAAAAATACGGTACCAAAACTCAGCGGAAATTTAAAGGAGGGAGGGGGGAGAGTAGCTGATGCAGTCAGTGGAAACTTACAGGAGACCTCATTGTTTGGACAGGCTGACCGGAGCAGAGGAGCTTAGGAGGGGCTAATGCTAACAGACTTTACTGTAAAACTCTGAACCGCTGGACCACGCGTGGAAAAGTGCAGGAGACCTTATTGTTTGGAGCGGAGGTTTACGAGGCAGCTGAGCAACGAGCTAACATGCTAACAGACCTTGTAGTAAACACTGTGGACCGCGTGAAGCTGCAGGAAACTGCAGAGCTCGGAGGTGCACAAGCTAACATGCTAACAGACGGAGGAAGAATTCACCAGCTCCCAGTAAGAAATTAACTCTTTTTTCCCTTCATTATGGCTCCAAATGTACTGTATGTGTTTTTTGATAATTATGTAGGGTACTGTGTTAGGATAGGCTAAACGCTTGGTAACTGTACAGTACCATACATGTACGTGTGTATGGGGCGGCCAGTGTATATGTTTTTCGACTCACGTCAAAATCCGTGTTACGAACGGGCGTAGGAACGGAACTCGTTCGTAAGTCGGGGACTACCTGTATATCATATTCTTTCATGCAATGTCAAAGGTATTAAAGGTGCATTTATCAGGGACTGTAGAGTATATGCAGGCCCCTATTATTATTAACTTTATTCACTCTTCCGTCAACTTTAATGCGACCCGAATCGCAATGTGTACCCCCGACTATTGTTATATCAAAACGAGTCTCGGCGCCGTGACGTGTGCTATTACTTTTATTGGCGTTTTGAGTTACCATGGCAACGTATTTTGCTAACAAAGATGCCATATGTCCCCAGAGGAAATGAATGAGAGAACCTTACTGATGATGTCGTCACATGACTTGTGTAGAGGTCCCTGAAGGAAACAGAAACTCATGTTGGATGAACTGATTGAGAATGAGCGGATTTGATACCTGGACTATTGAGAATGAACTTTCTGGTCATGTTGGATTTGTTTGAAACTCACAGAAAGTTATCAATAGATAAATGTCTAGAACTGATTAATGTTGGAGCCATTTTGATTCAAGATGGCTGCCACCGCTACCTCAGCAAACAGAAAACTGACTATAAATTGGTCATTTTTTAGATATAGAGCTGAAATTTGGTGAGGATGTAGCTGAGAACATTCCCTATCACAAACTGAATCGAAATCAAAAATCTGAAGTTATGCACCATAACTCATGTTCCCTGAAGGAAGGGAACGAGGTGCAACATATGCTATGGGAATTGCGCCCCCGCGCGATTACCTGAAGGAATACTGCACTTCACCGAGCTTTCAGCATTGAAAGGGCCAGATATGTTGCATCTCGTTCCCTTCCTTCAGGGAACATGAGTTATGGTGCATAACTTTCAGTTCCCTTTCAGTCATGTCTCTCGGTGCAACATATGCTATGGGAACGTAATTCATTCACGCCCTTGAAATGCTCAGTAAAATGCATGCTAGTGTGAACGTCTGCCCTTGTTCAGCAGGCATCTCAAGGCTACTTTCTACTGTGTGTTAGAAAGGACAGCCTGAGTGACATCACACGCAGTAACATCCAAACTGTAATGCTTTGCAAAAGTGTTTATTGAGCTCCAGTTCGCCGCAGCACAAATGTCTGCAACTGGTACACACTTGAACAGTGACCACGAAGTGGCCAAGCCCCGAGTAGAGTGAGCGTGCACTCCAGAGGGCACCTGTTGACCTTTGCTACTGTACGCCCTTTTTATGGCCTCAGTCACCCAGTGTGAGAGGCGCTGCTATGAGAGGGCCTTTCCGGTAGCAGGTGCTGCAAAGCACACAAACAGTTGGCTTGTTTTTCTCAATTCGGCTGTTCTCTGCATGTAAGTGCTTAAAGCTCTCACGGGGCAAAGAGCCTTCAGCCTTTCCTGTTCCTGAGTGAGGACAGGAGCAGGTGGAAAAGAGGAGAGATCAAAGTCCAGACTTCTAGGGTTTAAAGTCAAGACCTTGGGGATATATGCGGGATTAGGCCTTAAGGTGACTTTTGATCCATCAGGGGCGAATCTGGTACACATTGGATGTACAGACAAGGCATGGAGATCACCCACGCATTTCGCCGAGCAAAGGGCCAGGAGTAGAGCAGTTTTATAAGATAATAGGTCTATTTTAATCTCGCTCAGTGGCTCGAATGGGGGATCACAGAGAGCCCCCAAAACCAGACTAAGATCCCAACCAGGGGTCAGAATCCTGCTGGGGGGGTCTCAATCTTAGCACGCCCTTCATAAATCTTATTATGATTGGATATGCGCCAGGCGTCCTGTTTCCCCAGCCTTCGTGACAGGCTGAAATTGCTGTTAGGAACACTTTAATTGTTGAGAAAGAACGACCTTTTTCAAGTAAGTCCTGAAGAAAAGTCAGAAGCTGAGACAGGTCACATGAATAAGAAATAATATTTCATTCTGTGCACCAAGCTTCAAAAATACACCATTTCTGTGCATAAAGAATCTGTGTTGACATAGCTCGGGCATTTTGAATGGTTTTTACCACATTTTCTGGCAGGCCTAATGCCACCAGCTTGTTCCTTTCTGCCACCAAGCTGAAAATTTTCACAGCTCCCAGCCTAAGCGGTGAGACTGCTCCTTCTTGTGACGTAGTGTGTCCCTGAAGAGGAGCAGTTGGTGGAACCAGTTCTCCTCCAACGGCCCTAGATTCTGTGATCCCCTGAGGGTCAACCATGTTAGGGAGAGGGCCTTTTTGCAGATGTGCTGCCATACTACTCTGATCAAGAGTATTTGAGGGCAGAGGTAATCTGTTGTCATTATTAGACAAAAGTGGAACAGAACGTCTGTTTTTCCTCTTTTTATTTGTGGTCATGGGACTGAGGAGCTGCGAGTTTTGTAAGCGAGCAGATCTCCTGACCCCAATCCGTTTCCTGGATGGGTCTGGTTTACTGGTCTCCGGCCTTAACAGAACGTTGGAGCTAGACAAACCGCCCGGGGTCTGTGTTTCACCCGGTGGGGGGATATCGTTTAAGAGCAGAGCTGAACTAGCACAGTGAGTACGGTCACGTGCTGTAGAATCACTGCTTGAACATTGCGTGTCGCCCATCAATGATAAGGGGACAGCTGCAGCGTGAGAACGTGGAGATGGTCCTTTGTGCTTGGCAGACTTTAAATTGGTTGGTGACAGAGGGCTTAGTTCCCTTCGATTAACAGGAAGAGGAATCTGATTCAGCCCTGGTTTAAATGAATAAAATAAATAAAATAAATGTCACGTTTTTGTCATCTGTGTATGTTTCCCATACAATACGAAATTTGTCTCTGCATTTAACCCAACCACCACCAGGTGGTGCAGTGGGCAGCCATAGAAAGCGCCCGGGGAGCTGGTGAAATAGGTGTGCACTCATAGACACCCCAAGGTGTGTATTGGCCGGGGATCGAACCTGGGTCCTTCGGGTCCCAAGTCGGAAGCCCTGCCTCTACACCATCTTGGCCCCTTGGTTTGTTTACACACACAGCAGTTTGATCACAATCGCCTTTGTGAATGTGTGAAACTTGTGGTA